>APFE031600890.1:16554-64554 GCA_000404065.3 Pinus taeda | reverse complement strand
TTCAGGTATTACAAATTCAAATGAATTGATGTTAGTTTGATGAAATATAAAAAATAAGACACATTCAAGTTTATATCTAGCATTTTATTTCTCCTAATAAACACCTAACGTTTCTTAACAAAATAACCAGGATTTTAGAAGGTTTCTTGACAGAATAACGTTTCTTGACATAATGACCTAAATTCTATATGGTTTACTTCCTATTAGTGTGAGAACACATGAAAATTGTCAGGAACTTTATGGCATTGCAAATGCCACTAGAAGTGATGTTTGTGTCCAACACCTGCCAGAAGGTCAAAAAACTTTGTCTAGGTTAACTACAAAAATAAAGATAGAAGAAACTCACGATGACCCTATTCAACAAGAACTAAAGAAGAATATAGATATGGGGATTTGTTAAATATTTCAATGGGAAAGGACAAATATAACATGGAGGAAATGTGAAATAATAAAAGAAACCAATTATTAGAAAGGAATATAAGCTGCCACAAATCCGTTGCTGAGTATCATAACAGTTCTAATGAAGTCAATGCTGATGAAACTGAAACTTCCTTTATAGTAAAAAGCAATCAGCTACAGAAAGGTATTTTGGTTCCTCCATATTCTGAAGTTAGATCACATAAAGAAAATAACATCAAAATTCTCATAGATATTAGAAGGCATGATACACCATGATCACAACCCAACAAACCATACATACTGCCATACCAGGCTACATTTACCGGTGAAACCAGAGCTATAACACAGTGAACAATAAGTAAACCTCCACATTATTCCAACTGAATAAATAAACAATAACAATACTACAATTGAATAAAGCATCAGCAAGTACAATAAACCCTAAATCCACCCATGCTACTCCAATGGAATAAAATCATTAGCAATAACAATAAACCCTAAATCCATTCCATTACGGTTGGTTTATATGTCAATAAACCCTGAATCCATCCATTCCTTTATGGTTTATATGTCCCTTTGACTACTATCACTCGGCAGGATGCATTGAACACAACATAATTGCTCACTCTCCCAAGTAAAACTCTGCAGACATGAAAGCCAAACCATCAGAAGAAGACAATACCAAAGTGACCTAGGTGATCGCACAGAGACATAATAACTTTTGATGTGTCTGAGGCCTCTGCTGCCCATGACTAAGCAGTCCACCTTAAGATCTTCAATTGCATCACAAACTTTTTCCCTTGGATCACCCCAGTAAACCTTAGTTATAACAGTTCCCTGTATAAAACATACATAATTTATTAGTCTGTCTATGGTCATGAAGAAAATTCCAACTTCTATCTCAAATCTCATTGAGGTCTGCATCTCTTTAACCTTTTAGCCCCTCTCCAGGTATTACAAATTCAAATGAATTGATGTTAGTTTGATGAAATATAAAAAATAAGACACATTCAAGTTTATATCTGGCATTTTATTTCTCCTGATAAACACCTAACATTTCTCAACAGAATAAGCATGATTTTAGAAGGTTTCTTGACAAAATAACTTTTCTTGATAGAATGACCTAAATTATATATGGTTTACTTCCTATTAGTGTGAGAACATGTGAAAATTATCAAGAACTTTATGGCATTCCAGATGCCACTAGAAGTCATGTTTGTGTCCAACACCTGCCAGAAGGTCAAAAAATGTTGTCCACATTAACTGCAAAAATAAAGATAGAAGAAACTCACGATGACCCTATTCAACAAGAACTAAAGAAGAATATAGGTATGGGGATTTGTTAAATATTTCAATGGGAAAGGAAAAATATAACATGGAGGAAACGTGAAATAATAAACCAAACCAATCATCAGAAAGGAATATAACCTACCACACATCCATTGCTCAGTATCAGAACAGCTGTAATGAAGTCAATGTTGATGAAACTCAAATTTCCTTTATAGTAAAAAGAAATCAGCTACAGAAAGGAATTTTGATTCCTCCATCTTCTGAAGTTAGTTCACATAAAGAAAATAACATCAAAATTCCCGTAGATATTAGAAGGCATGATACACCATGATCACAACGCAGCCAACCATACATACTGGCGTACAATTCTACCTTTAGCAGTGAAACTAGAGCTATAGCACAGTGAACAATCAGTAAAACCTCCACATTATTCCAACTGATTAAATAAACAATAACAATACAACAATTGAATAAAGCATTAGCAAGAACAATAAACCCTGAATCCATCCATGCTACTCCAATTGAATAAAAGCATCAGCAATAGCAATAAACCCTAAATACATTCCATTATGGTTGGTTTATATGTCAATAAACCCTGAATCCATCCATTAATTTATGGTTTATATGACCCTTTGACTACTGTCATTGGGCAGGATGCATTGGACACAACATAATTGCTCACGCTCCCAAGAAAAACTCTGCAGCCATGAAAGCCAAACCATCAACAGAAGACGATACCAAAGTGACTTAGGTGATCACAAAGAGACATAATACCTTTTCATGAGTCCGAGGCCTCTGCTGCCCAAGACAAAGAAGTCCACCTTAAGATCTTCAATTGCATCATATATTTTTTCCATTGGATCACCACAGTAAACCTTAGTTACAACAGTTGCCTGTATAAAACATACATAATTTGTTAGTCTAGCTATGGTCATGAAGACAAGTCCAGCTTTTGTCTCAAATCTCATTGAGGTCTGCATCCCTTTAACCTTTTAGCCCCTCAGAGAAATATAACATGGAGGAAATGTGAAATAATAAACCAAACCAATCATCAGAAAGGAATATAACCTGCCACACATCCATTGTGAGTATCAAAACTGCTCTAATGAATTCAATGTTGACGAAACTCAAATTTCCTTTATAGTAAAAAGCAATCAGCTACATAAAGGTATTTTGGTTCCTCCACCCTCTGAAGTTAGTTCACATAAAGCAAATAACATCGAAATTCTCATAGATATTATAAGGTATGATGCACCATGATCACAACCCAGCCAACCATACATACTGCCATACCAGGCTACATTTAGCAGTGAAACCAGAGCTATAGCATAGTAAAAAATCAGTAAAACCTCCACATTATTCCAACTGAATAAATAAACAATAACAATACTACAATTGAATAAAGCATCAGCAAGAACAATAAACCATGAATCCCCCCCATGCTACTCCAATTGAATAAAAGCATCAACATAAGAATAAACCCTAAATCCATTCCATTATGGTTGGTTTATATGTCAATAAACCCTGAATCCATCCATTCCTTTATGGTTTACATGTCCCTTAGACTACTGTCACTAGGTAGGATGCATTGGACAAAACATAATTGCTCACACTCCCAAGTAAAACTCTGCAGACATGAAAGCCAAACCATCAGAAGAAGACAATACCAAAGCGACTTAGGTGATCACATAGAGACAGAATACCTTTTCATTAGTCTGAGGCCTCTCCTACCCATGAAAAAGGAATCCACCTTAAGATGTTCAATTGCATCATAGATTTTTTCCGTTGGATCACCCGAGTAAACCTTAGTTACAACTGTTGCCTATATAAAACATACATAATTTGTTAGTCTAGCAATGATCATGAAGAAAAGTCCAGCTTCTATCTCAAATCTCATTGAAGTCTGCATCCCTTTAACCTTTTAGCCCCTCTTCACGTATTACAAATTCAAATGAATTGATGTTAGTTTGATGAAATATAAAAAATAAGACACATTCAAGTTTATATCTGGCATTTTATTTCTCCTGATAAACACCTAACGTTTCTTAACAGAATAACCAAGATTTTAGAATGTTTTTTGACAGAATAACATTTCTTGACAAAATGACCTAAACTCTATATGGCTTACTTATTATTAGAGTGAGAACACATGAAAATTGTCAGGAACTTTATGGCATTCCAGATGCCACTAGAAGTGATGTTTATGTCTAAAACCTGCTAGAAGGTCAAAAAACTTTGTCCACGTTAACTGCAAAAATAAAGATAGAAGAGACTGATAATGACCCTATTCAACAAGAACTAAAGAAGAATATAGATATGGGGATTGGTTAAATATGTCAATGGGAAAGGACAAACATAACATGGAGGAAATGTGAAATAATAAGCCAAACCAATCATCAGAAAGGAATATAACCTACCACACATCCGTTGCTGAGTATCAGAACAACTCTATTGAAGTCAATGTTGATGAAACTCAAATTTCCTTTATAGTAAAAAGAAATCAGCTACAGAAAGGTATTTTGGTTCCTCCATCTTCTGAAGTTAGTTCACATAAAGCAATTAACATCAAAATTCTCATAGATATTAGAAGGCATGATACACCATGATCACAACCCAGCCAACCATACATACTGCCATACCAAGCTACCTTTAGCAGTGAAACCAGAGCTATAGCACAGTGAACAATCAGTAAAAACTCCACATTATTCCAACTGAATAAATAAACAATAACAATACTACAATTGAATAAAGCATCAGCAAGAACAATAAACCATGAATCCACCCATGCTACTCCAATTGAATAAAAGCATCAGTAATAACAGTAAACCCTAAATCCATTCCATTATGGTTGGTTTATATGTCAATAAACCTTGAATCCATCCATTCCTTTATGGTTTATATGTCCCTTTGACTACTATCACTAAGCAATATGCATTGAACACAACATAATTTCTCATGCTCCCAAGTAAAACTCTACAGACATGAAAGCCAAACCATCAGAACAAGAAAATACCAAGGCGACTTAGGTGATCACACATAGACAGAATACCTTTTGATGAGTCTGAGGCCTTTGTTGCCCATGACTAAGCAGTCCACCTTAAGATCTTCAATTGCGTCATATATTTTTTCCCTTGGATCTCCCCAATAAATTAGTTACAACAGTTGCCTGTATAAAACATACATAATTTATTAGTCTGGCTATGCTCATGAAGAAAATTCCAGCTTCCGTCTCAAATCTCATTGAGGTCTGCATCCCTTTAACCTTATAGACCCTCTTCAAGTATTACAAATTCAAATGAATTGATGTTAGTTTGATGAAATATAAAAAATAAGACATATTTAAGTTTATATCTGGCATTTTATTTCTCCTCATAAACACCTAACATTTCTTAATAGAATAAGCAGGATTTTAGAAGGTTTCTTGACAGAATAACGTTTCTTGACAGAATGACCTAAATTCTATATGGTTTACTTCCTATTAGTGTGAGAACACGTGAAAATTGTGAGGAACTTTATGGAATTCTAGATGCCACTAGAAGTGATGTTTGTGTCCAACACCTGCCAGAAGGTCAAAAAAATTTGTCGACGTTAACTGCAAAAATAAAGATATAAGAAACGCACGATGACCCTATTCAACAAGAACTAAAGAAGAATATAGATATGGGGATTTGTTAAATATTTCAATGGGAAAGGACAAATATAACATGGAGGAAATGTGAAATAATAAACCAGACCAATAATCAGAAAGGAATATAACCTGTCACACATCCGTTGCTGAGTATCAGAATAGATCTAATGAAGTCAATATTGATGAAACTCAAATTTCCTTTATAGTAAAAAGCAATTAGCTACATAAAGGTATTTTGGTTCCTCCATCTTTTGAAAATCGAAGTGGGAATTAAATGGGGAGATCCATTGCCACAAAGCAAAGAAAACTATTCATTAATCAACATTACAAGGCATTTGATCATGGTAATTATGTTATGTTGATGAAAAACACATTTGGGAACAGTAAGATGCAATGGGCATTTTGCAAGAAAAATTGTTCTGATAAAGTCCTAGTGGGTTCTGACGAGGGCCAACAGGTCCTGGCAATATAAATTCTAGGTTGTTGAGACATATTGCAGGGTGAGACATGGCAGGTTGTTGAGACATGGCAGGTTGTTGAGACATATTGCAGGTTGAGACATTCTTTTTGAGATAATGTACATCAAGACTATAAATGCAATTCTGTATTCGCAGACAAAAAGATCTATGCTCATAATTAAAATTAAGTCACAAGCACGTTACAAGAGAAGCTGTTAGTGCCAGATCATGGAGAGCTGCTTAGGGCCTCAAAAACCCTACAAGTCAGTATATAAACAATTTAGATATATATAGAGAGAGATATTTCTGTCATCATGAATGATGTGTACTGTAGTTGCATGTGCATGAAGACCAGTTGGGTGCTGAAGATCAAGTCATGTATAATTTGTTACCACATTTGTATCTCTAGGCCTCAGGGTAGTATTCAACTGTTACAGGAGTTCCTGGGGGTAGAGGCACATGAACAAGCTTGCATGGTGTGCATTTTCCACATTTATAGGTGCAACGAGGAGGGGAGGATCGTAGCCCACTTAGATACCTCCTTCCTCTAATTTTGTAATCCAAGGCTCCATTTTCATGGCGTTGCTGCTATAAATCTAATGTTGTTTCCTGTAATCCATGAAAAATGAAAATTTATGTTATTGGATCAAATCATAAATAAACAGTAATGTAGTGGTAGATAGAAGAGTTGAAGAGAATACGAAGTTAGGTTATACCTTAATATCTTTTGAAAAGTTCACCAGTCCTTTTTGTTTCAGACTGCAAGGGTTACAGGAGTTCGTGGGGGTACAAGCACATGAACAGGCTTGCATGGTGTGCATTTCCCACATTTAGAGGTGCAACGAGGTGGGGAGGATCCTGGCACACTCAAATACCTCCTTCTTCCAATTCTATAATCCAAGGCTCCATTTTCATGGCATTGCTGCTGCAAATCTAATGTTGTTTCCTGTAACCCATGAAAAATGAAAAAATATGTTATTGGATCAAATCATAAATAAACAGTAATGTAGTGGTAGATAGAAGAGTTGAAGAGAATACGAAGTTAGGTTATACCTTAATATCTTTTGAAAAGTTCATCAGTCTTTTTTGTTTCAGACTGCAAGGATTTGTGATTGACAACTCTATTAATGAACATGATATCAACGTTAGCAAAATCATGATTAGTCATCTGTAGTCTCTACAAATAGAGATAAAACAAATTACATACATTGCAAACACAACATTGATAGAGAGAGAAGAATGAAGCAAGAAGGACCGAGGCATTCACAAGGTTTTGCAGCCATTTAAGAAGGTTTTCTTATGTTATCAAAATATTTATCATGGGTTGCAAGATGGGGCCATCCAAGGTATTAAAATCTTAAAGTTTATCAATCTGATCTCTAGAAAGAAAATGAGTCCATCCATTAGGAGGCGAATTTTGTTACAGGGCAGAAATATATATTGGAGAAATTCATATCATGCCATTGTAAAGATGGCTAGAATATCATGCATAAAAGCTTTAAAAGCCACTTCCATACCACAACAGAGGGATTAGCTCTGGCCACCCCAGTTTTGTAATAAATTTTTTAAATCAATAATAAGTATTAAGAACATCTTTTAATTACCAAAATAAAACAAGTTCATATCACTATCGATATCAAAGAACATTGCAGAGCAAGGAAACTTTGCAGAGAAAAATGTAGATCTAAATAAGAAAGAAATCATGTTTAAAATATTAGAAGGTGGTGATGTGAAAGGGAAAGGAATGCATACTAGGCTTCATAAAACCCTCATTTCTGGCCTTGTTTCAAAGGCCACAGCACTGCCTTTCCATAAAGTGCAACAATGGAAATTACAATTTGAACTCTATATAATAAATTTGTCACAAGATTAAAGCTAAAGACAAGACAAAAAAATACTAATATGGAATGTAATTTCAACAAAGGGATATGCCATTTTGGAAACATACCCTATAACATCACATAGGTCACAATCAAAAGCTGAAGATGGTCTATGAGGCATGCCATTAAGGTCGCCAACAATGACGGCACTGCACAAAGGAAGTTTGTGCAAGTAGGCTATCACATCAACCCAGGAACTTGCACTCCAAAGCCAGCTTCCAATTGGTAAATCTTTCTGTGCCAGCAATTCTTTATGAACTATCTCAAATACTGAGATTCAAACTTATTGATGCCTTATTGAATTGATCCATACATTCTTTCTATAAAGGCAATGATAACTAAATTGAGAATTTATATCAACACAAAAATGTGTCGCAGGTAGTCATTTTTCCACAGGGAGCAGTTTGTGTAAAATGGATCTTAACATGTCAATTAAGGTTCTCACACCTTTTTCCACAAAACATACGCATTCATCACTACATTGAGAATTAATTTCAATACAACAATGTTTCTAATACGAAACTTTTCTCTCAGTTTTTTCTTCGGTTCAAAGAAAACTGAGAGATTTAGCTACTGGAATAAACATATGACCCGACTCACCAAATCTGAAATGATTTAGGTACCAATTTAGAGTTACCAAAATAAAACAAGTTTGTATCACTATTGATATCAAAGAACATTGCAAAGCAAGGCAACTTTGTAGAGAAAGACAAAGAAGCCATCCTACAAATAGAGACAAAATAGAGTACATACATTGCAAACACAACATTGATAGAGAGAGAAGAATGAAGCAAAAAGGACCAAGGAATTTGGAAGGTTTTGCAGCCATTTAAGAAGGTTTTCTTATGTTATCAAAATATTTATCATGGGTTGCAAGATGGGGCCATCTAAGGTATTAAAATATTAAAGGCTATCAATTTGATCTCTAGAAAGCAAATCAGTCCAACCATTAAGAGGCCAAATTTGTTACAGGGCAGAAATATATATTGGAGAAATTCATATCATGCCATTGTAAAGATGGATAGAATATCATGCATAAAAGCTTTAAAAGCCACTTCCAAACCACAGTAGGGGGATTGGCTCT
The DNA here is from genome assembly GCA_000404065.3 of Pinus taeda. Taxonomy (NCBI): domain Eukaryota; kingdom Viridiplantae; phylum Streptophyta; class Pinopsida; order Pinales; family Pinaceae; genus Pinus; species Pinus taeda. The sequence goes on along the minus strand of APFE031600890.1, from coordinate 55,815 downwards.
GGCCACCCTAGTTTTGTAATAATTTTTTTAGAGCAGCAATAAGTATTAAGAACATCTTTTAATTACCAAAATAAAACAAGTTCGTATCACTGTTGATATCAAAGAACATTGCAGAGCAAGGCAACTTTGCAGAGAAAAATGTAGATCTAAATTAGAAAGAAATCATGTTTAAAATGTTAGAAGGTGGTGATGTGAAAGGAAAAGGAATGCATACCAGGCTTCACAGAACCCTCATATCTGGCCTTGGTTCAAAGGCCACAACACTGCCTTTCCATAAAGTGCAACAATGGAAATTACAATTTGAACTCCATATAATAAATTTGCCACGAGATTAAAGCTAAAGATAAGATAGAAGAATACTAATATGGAATGGAATTTCAACAAAGGAATATGCCATTTTGGAAACATACCTTATAACATCACATAGGTCACAATCAAAAGCTGAAGATGGTCCATGAGGCATGCCATTAAAGCTGCCAGCAATGATGGCACTGCACAAAGGAAGTGTGTGCAAGGAGGCTATCACATCAACTGAGGAACTTGCACTCCAAAGCCAGCTTCTAATTGGTAAAGCTTTCTATGCCAGCAATGCTTTATGAACCATCTCAAATACTAAGATTCAAACTTATTGATGCCTTATTGGATTAATCTGTACATTCTTTCTACAAAGGCAATGATCACTAAATTGAGAATTTATATCAACACAACAATGTGTCGCAGGTAGAAATTTTTCCACAGGGAGCAGTTTGTGTAAAATGGATCTTAACATGTCAATTAAGGTTCTCGCACATTTTTCCACAAAACATATGCATTCATCACTACATTGAGAATTAATTTCAATACAACAATGTCTCTAATAAGATCTTTTAATTACCAAAATAAAACAAGTTCATATCGCTATTGATATCAAAGAACATTGCATAGCAAGGCAACTTTGCAGAGAAAAATGTAGATCTAAATTAGAAAGAAATCATGTTTAAAATGTTAGAAGGTGGTGATGTGAAAGGAAAAGGAATTATTACTAGGCTTCACAGAACCCTCATGTCTGGCCTTGGTTCAAAAGCCACAACACTGCCTTTCCATAAAGTGCAACAATGGAAATTAAAATTTGAACTCCATATAATAAATTTGTCACAAGATTAAAGCTAAGGATAAGACATAAGAATACTAATATGGAATGGAATTTCAACAAAGGGATATGCCATTTTGGAAACATACACTATAACATCACATAGGTCACAAATACTGAGATTCAAACTTATTGATGCCTTATTGGATGAAACCGTACATTCTTTCTACAAAGGCAATGACCACTAAATTGAGAATTTATATCAACACAACAACGTGTTGTAGGTAGACATTTTTCCATAGGGAGCAATTTGTGTAAAATGGATCTTAACATGTCAATTAAGGTTCTCTCACCTTTTCCCACAAAACATACGCATTCATCACTACATTGAGAATTAATTTCAATACAATAATGTGTCTAATAAGAAACTTTTCTCTCAGTTTTTTCTTTGGTTCAAAGAAAACTCAGAGTTTTAGCTGCTGGAATAAACATATGACCTGACTAACCAAATCTGAAACGATTTAGGTGCCAATTTATAGTTGGACTCCTACCAAATTGACTCCATTTATTATCCTAGGATTCAAGATTGTGTACCTAAAAGTTGATAAATGATATTTAAGGTAACTAAGCAATTGTCACATGTAATACCGCTCCCTCCCTACATGAGCAAGGAGATTTGGCAATAGCATGTCTGCTTTTGCTCTTTCTCAATTTATAAAATTGACACTGTTGACTGATATCGGCACAACCAACCCTATTCTAGGTTGAAACTTCTTTCAAATTGGGCAGTCACCTCATGAAAGGTTACCTTAAAATTGCTCCATAGTTGTGACTATTCGAAATTGATGAGGTGATTCAAAAATAACATGTTTGTTTTCAGAGTGCACAAGGGCAAGATTGAAGGATTTACATGAGTGAGAACAAAACCAAAATAGAAACTCATCTATGTCTACATTAGACCAAGAAGGAGATGCAGAATTTAAGAGCAACTGCAGCAAGAAGAAGCATAAGTTTATGGTATGTTTTTTGTTGGAACGAAGCTGAGTTTACCATAGGAGATAAGCCAAGAATTATGCAGGTAATTTGTGCAAGAAAAATTGTTTTGATAAATGTCTGGTGGGTTCTGACCAGGGCGAATAGGTCCTAGCAATATAAATGCTAGGTTGTTGAGATATATTGCAGGTTGAGACATGGCAAGTTGTTGAGACATATTGAAAGTTGAGAGATTCTTTTTGAGATAAAGTACATCAATACTATAAATGCAATTCTGTTTTGAGAATTCTTAGTCTCATAAATCTTACATGGTATCCTTGGTTTTCAGTGAACGTAAAGAAAAATATGATATTCTATTATTATGAATAGGTCATAGAGGTACAATATATGCAAATGGGAAAAGGAGAAATGCAAGTGCCATGCCTACAAAATACAGTCTACTAGACATTCAAAGCATACTCTGGATCGATTGATTATCTTATTATGTAAAGAGAAGTGAATTGGTGAAAAAATTGACCAACATAGGACGATACACCAACGATGGCACAAGCCAGTAGAAGCGATGCAGAGAAGACTAGTATAGCAAAGTAAAAGAGAACTCTGAAAAAACTGAGGAACTGCTGTTGTTGCCTTGAATTAAATCTCAGCTGCCTGATCCTCATGATGATGATCCTTTGGTGTGGGATCAAATCCATCCACCACCACTTGATTGTTATAAATGCATAGCTCAACTAATCTAAAAAAAGTAAAATCCCGAATCCCTAAGCCTGCTGCAAATCTCTTTGAGGGCGAAGATTAATGTGACTCCGAGGGCCCATTACCATCTCTGTTCTCCTCCTTCGCGAGAGAGAGATTAAGGGCCTACAGTCTACAATGAATTTACAACAGTTTTGTCACTATCGTCTCATGATCGGACGATTGTGCCGTTTTGAATCGTCTAACACATAATCGTGGGGTTCACAATGATGACAGGTGGGCAAGAGGGGAATTGATTTCAAAGGGAAACGCCTTACGGTGTAAAAATATTGCTCTCTCACTCTTAACCATAAATAAAATATTTTGATATTCTTACGAAACAATATAGTCTTATATGAACTTTATAGAGAAACAAAACAGTGAAAAGTTAGAAAAGAACTACATAATGGAATTGAAAAAAAAAAAAAAAATTATAGTTAAAACATTTCAAGGAGTCTCATTATTTTACGCCCAATTAAATTTGATCCATTTTATATATTCAAAAATGCAACATAAATAATGAAATATTACAAGTGCTAATCTATCTAGGTGTAAATATTTTATTCAAAATTTTCACCCTAAGAGAAGTTTTCACCTCGAGAGATTTGATCCCTCTAGGCTCTTGCTAGATTGGTGGTTAAAATGAATATATATTGATTCTACAACATGATTGGTATGTGTATGTATATCTATGTTTAACGTGTCTCTCTTAAAATAAAAATAAACTCTAAATAGAAACATAATCAACTATAATAAATAAAAAAATGAATATACTATACATTTAAAGTAATCAAAAGTTAAAATATCTATGAAGAAGATGTTTAAACCTTATAAATAAGCTATTTGAAAATCTATGTTAACTAATTTTTCTAGTATCAACTTCATATATACCTATACATAGAAAAATATTGTTAAAAGAAAATATTTTAATGTTGTATATAATAAAATATTCATTTTGGATTATCAATAAAATATTTTAATATTAGGTATACTAATTTAATAATAAAGAACGAGTTTAATTTTTTATATTTAAAATATTTTAATGTCAACTATATATGTATTATATATTGTTTAAAAATAATTGTATATATGATAAAAAAAAGCTTTTTATGGTTAAAATATTTGAAGTGGTCTCATTGTTTTACACTTTGGTCCCCTATATATTTATATAGCATTCAAAAATACAATTTAAACTATGAAAAATTAGACATTATTTTGCACCCTAAAAAAGTTTGCATATGATGAAATTTGATCCCTCTAGACTCATGTTATATTCGTGATTAAGATAAATCTATACTGGTGAAATAAGAAAGTAATGCCGGTGATCTTGTGAAGGCACCAGAGATAGTAATTTGAAGGCATGGGAGATAGTAACTTATTCTAAATTTTTAGTAGGGATTTCCAAACTTCTTATCAACGAAGTCAGGATCCAACTCTAACGTAACTCAACTAAACTTCGTATTGTATATATCCATGATTTCCCTGCAAAAACCAATAATCCATTGAGTAGAATAGTAAGAAGCTCTGATTGCACTAAATATGTCAAAAACATAAGGCCATGTATAAATGGTTTCACTTATGGGCTTAACATAGGTAATATGGTTTCACTGTCTGAATTAGCAGCAAGAGCATCAAGATTGTAATTGTTCATATATAGAACTGGACACAAGTGAAAATTTATATCCAAAACAAACCAAACATTTCTACATTTCTTCCATGAAATGGACATGTCAAATTGTTTGAGGATAGATAAGATGAACAAGAATCATACTAGAAACTTAATTCTCATGTTCATATATAAACTACTATAAAAAAATGTTATCTAGCAAATTTTTGTTTATAAGTTTCATAAGAAAAATATATATTTGAAGTGTGAAATCTTATTCTATGGACCAAAATGGACTTGGAAATTGTAATTCCTACTTGTCTCAGTTGTGATTCATTCTATCTACTGCATTATGTTCCTATTCCTTAGGGTTGTTATATCTAGATGCTTCCTAAATTGGTGTGTGGTTGAGATATTCTCTCGACCAAGTGATTGTGTGTCCAAGTTAGTTTAGCTATGTTGAGACAACACTAAGTGTATTTATATGTAATATTATTTGATGTGAAATAATATAGTGTGCATGCTCAAAATTTAAGTTGGTATTAAAGCCCGTTTGGGCCTCGGCCAAGGGAATAAGACAATATATTTGTATTGTTTGTATTTTTTAGTTTGTCCATTGAGTAGGGTTGTGAGAATGGATGGAGTGTGATGTTGTCTAGTAGTAAAATTCTCGCGACAGTAGCCCTGTTATGTGTACGCTAAGACGGAGACAAATATCCTGCAAGTTGATTATGTGGAGCATCTGAGAATGGTGTGTGACCAGTGTTGTTGTTGGTAGTGTTTATTGTTGGGTCTTAGTGAACCCGATGGTCATGATAGCATAGATTGTGAGAACAATTTACCTTGTTCAAAGGCATCTAATCGTAACAATGCAAATCGTGATCATTGTGAGAATGCATATCACCACAGATCAACAATAAGGCTTTGATTGAGCTCACAACCCAATGGTATTGTGCCTGCGTGGTGAGATTTGGTTTATGCTTCTTTGTGAGAGATTTTCAAAAAGTTCGTGGATCAACAATTCTCGCCTCAAGACTAGATCCTCCATAGGGAAGTTACACCTCTTTTCCTCTGTGATTCTCATAGATGAGGGGAATAAGAGAATATATTACAATTGTTTTAATTTTGTTTTTCCATCTATATATGTTCTGAGAGTTGTAAATCGATCATTCCTGAAGGCATCCTATAAATTCCTTATGTTCTAAATTTCCAAGTAGATTCGAAATCTGTTTTAGAAGTCGTGTGAGTATTAATTTTAATTTGGATCGACTTGGAGTATAAAGATAGTAAAGATGGCATTAGAGGACTCTGAAATCTCCTAGCCTTTGGTGGAGAAAGGCGGTGACGAATAGATTAAGCTACAATTCGAAGTATTCATGAAGCGATAGAAGGGATTTGAACTCCAAAATTGAAAAGAAGGAGATCGGTGATGGCAAAATCGATGCTGAGAGCCTTGAATATGATTGCATTCAAAATTATGTGGTCTACAAATCTAATTTAGTCGGCTTCATTGGAGAAGGAGTTGCGACTACAACTTCTGATTAATGAGAGCATAGTGTTCATGGCAAGTGAGCATGCTTTTCTCACTTGGGATGGCTACTGTACTCATGGGTCTCCTCGTTCTTGGTTTGATCACGAGCTCAAAATTTCCTAAAAATTCAAATTTATCATAATGGTTTGGAACCTGAATGATAGTTTAGATCTCGTCATCTTGAATTTGGCACAACTCGTTTCGCACGAAATGGACACAGTATGCTCCCAAAAACTCGATCTATCCACTTTCTCAAATAGGTAAAAAAATTGCAAGTGGCTAACATGGATGTTGACTGGGCATCCATAATGCCTAGGTGGCAAGGGGAATATTATTGGAATATTCTTATAACATTATGTTTCATTGGCTTTATTTTATTGGTCCACGTGTTTTTTTTTGGGCTAATAAGGAAGTGACACATGACTAAGCCTGCGTCTACCACTTGTCCTCCTAATGGCATATTAAAATTTGTATGGTAGACAAGGTGGAGGTTGGGCTCAACCCCTTGACATCCCACAGCACAGACAAAGCACTAACCATCACACCCGCATGTTTTTCCTTAACTATAAGGGGAAGGTGTTTAAACTTAAAGTTGAATGGCTTTTGATTTGTGGGATGGGACCGTGATTAACCCCTAACCCAGGTCCATGGACCATGGTTATGGGATAGCAATGGCCCCAAACCTTAACCACTGTCATAACTATTATAATGTCGGCCATGTGAATGTTGACAACCATTGAATGTGATCACTAATGGTCACCGCCACCGCCTGACTGCTGGATGAAACCACCATCATGTGAACACGCCTTCGCTAAACCATAAATGTTTAATGTGACTGCTAGAGGGAGGGGCTCCCTGGGCACATGGCCCCCCCATATGCATATCTTTTGGTTTGTAGGCCTCAGTAGAAAAATTAACGGTCCTACAAATCTGTTTGAGAATTGGCAAAAATGTCGCTCCGTTAGAGAACTTGGTGGGAAAAATTGTAGGATGATGCCAGATTTTGTGCAATTTGTAGAGCGAATAGTGGAGAAACTAAGATAGATCATAACTTATCTAGTTTTCAACCAAATTGGGTGTAAAAAGAGGTTAGGTAGCCATTTTGGACATTTTGTACTCATTGGAGCAGGTCTCAGAATCAAAGGAGGACTTCTAGACAAGCTTTTTGTAGGTTGAAGTCTATGGGTGCCATGGTCAACTAGAGTGTTGAATTAACTCATGGAGGATTTTGAAGATGGAGATGACCTTACAGGGGTTTTCCAGCCTCCATGTGTTTTCTGCAACAACTATTACATTAGCGTTGTAACTTTTATTCCTCTTTTTTCTATGTTTTTTGGAGAAGAGATTTGGTTATGTACTTCAAGTGGATTGTGGTACTATTGATGCTCTATGAAGTTGCAGTATGGATCCTTGGTGTAAGATGTCTTTGTTTGCTGAAGGGTTATATGTTTGAAGGTATGTTTACATGTATATGGAGTGATAATTCTTGCAAAAGTTGTTTCTTTGAAGGAAAAACTAACCACTCCATTTCAATAATTTATGTACTCTTCTTTGCTAAACATTGAGCATAATGAGAAGGGGTCATGCCATTAGAGTTGATCCAAGGAGATGTAGCCTAGGAGGGGTGAACTTATTCAACAATGGCTAGTGTATTACTGATTAATGCATGCTTCGATTTAGTGTTTTGATTTCATGTTTAAAGTTTTTCATGAAATTAACATAAGAAAATACACATAAAAACTTGTGCTTTTACTTTCTACTTTGGAGTACAAACCTCAAGCACATTTTTGTATTTTGATGAGGATATTAGCACAGAAATCAAATATTCCACATTCAAATTAGGGTCGGAGATGGTGCAACGAGAAGAATAAAAATCATGGTCAAAGTCAATGCCTTCACTTCCAATTTATCGTTGATAATCAAAGAATTAGTGAGATGATTTGCCAAGTAACACGTTTGAACCATGCCATTTTCCGCACGTTTGAACCAGGGATTTTTTTCCCAACGTTGGATTTCTGCAACCCGGATCGACTGATGGTGGAGCATTGACTGTAGTACAGTGACCGTGAAGTTTCACCTAAGTAGAGAGATGACTATGGTGTTATTGTTTTTCAATAGTGGTCTAAAATCATCTATGGGCAAAGATAAAGAAATTTGATGTTTTGTTAATCTGAAAGTTTATTTTTTCTATGTCTTGAAAACATGGACAAAATTATTGAGCTTTATTGAGCCTAGCCAAGTCAATGTAGGTAAAGTTATTTTGTTAAAATTCATGAATTTAACAAATGACAGTTTAATCATGGAGTTCCAAGATTTATTGACAAAGACAAAGATGCCCAAGATGTGAACACTTTCAAAAGATGAGGAAAAGGAGCAGCTTAGCGATTAAATGATGATGGACAACAAATTTAAAGTTTGTGTGAGTTTGTGGAATAGACTCATGATGATGGTGTATTATTTTTCACATACATTTATTAGTTAACAAGTCTATGATGTTTTGTAGTGGTCTATGTAAAGTATGTACCCGGTAACTCTAAGAATTGGAGTGTGTAATGTAAGCCTAATGAGGCATGTGTACCCCCATAGAGTTCGTGGTAATCTTAAAACCACTTTGTATTTGCAGTGTTGGTTTATGGTAAGCCAAAAACCACGTGTGAGAGTGAAGTGCATAGGGATTCATGTAGGCATGGTAGAGAGTCAGCCAACAAAACCCTTGGCATGGTTGAGGGTGAGCCAAGAAAACCATGGACCTGGTTAGGTTGGGTCTATGGTGAGCCTTGGTGCCTGAATTGAGTGCCTTGGTGGTAGAGTTGAGACTTCGTGGCTGTGTTGAGCTTTCATGGTTGAATTGAGTGCCTTGGTGGTAGAGTTGAGCCTTTGTGGCTATGTTGAGTCATCGTGGCTAAATTAAGTGCCTTGGTGGCATAGTTGAGCCTTGGTGGATGTGTTAAGCTTTGATGGTGAAGTTGAGCCTTGGTGGGAGAGAGCCCTTGTTGGCATGGTTGAGGGCAATATAATAAAACCCAAAGCATGGTTATGGATAATCCAATAAACCCATGATGATGATGGAGGGGGATTTGCAAGTGGAGGTACATTTATGCAGTTATAATGGTTGATAAAACAATGTATACGAAAGGGCATCCTAGTATATTGGTGGTTGCAGCAGTTGACACCCATTCATTCCAATAGATGATTTCTCGTTTATATGGGCACCAACATATTGCTTTTTTATGTTTGACCACAACTAGACTTTGCAGATTGGGATCAAGACAAGTAGTCATTAAACGAGTGAGTTGAAAATTGTAATTCTTACCTGTCTGAGTTGTGATTCATTCTATCTATATGAGCTTGTTCCTATACCTTAGAGTTGTTATATCTAAATGCTTTGTAGATTGGTGTGTGGTTGAGATATTCTCCCAATCAAATAATTGTGTGTCCAAATTAATTCACCTATCTTGAAACCACTAAATATATTTATATGTAATATTATTTGATGTGAAATAATATAATTTGCATACTCAAAATTTAAGTAATACAACTCAAGTACTTGAAATCAACAAATTCGACAAGCCAATGATTTAAATCAATGATTTAAATCTCTATAACCAGAAAGAAACATTATCAAACCCGAAATCACCCCAATCCAACTTGTGTCATTTAAACACCACAAATGTGTTGCAGTAGCCCTGAAAATTGTAGAGAAAGACAGAAGATAAAACAATGAAAGAAAGAAGAACCCAGAAATCTTAGCCAAGATATAAATGAAACTGATTCTCCGCTCTGATCCTTATTCATGTGTATTACATTGCTTTTATATTATGCCTATCTATCTTTACATAACCGTAAAGATGTAACCACCTAATTACAATTCAGTTAAAGAAAAACCTAACTAATTTGTTGTCAATACTAACAAACTCCACCTTGACAACAGTTTCCTAATCTCTTGCCCATGCCCATTCATCATCTTTTTTGCAAGCCAAGGGAAGCTAAACACCATTGCAGCTTCTCTACTACTACTGGCTTTGTGAATATGTCTACACAATTCTCTCGTGTATGGACCTTTTTAAGAGCTACTTTTCGACCATCAATCACATTTCTCAGAAAATGATACCTTACATCAATGTGCTTGGTTCTGCTGTGATAGGAAGGATTTGTAGCCAAGTGAATAGCACTTTGACTGTCACAAAGTACATCCACTTCCTCCTGCTTTCTTCCAATTTCATCTAGCAGACCCTTTAACCAGATTGCTTCTTTACTGGCATCTGAGGCAGCTATATATTCGGCTTCAGCAGTGGACAACGCAACTCTTTCTTGAAGCTTTGACATCCAACTAATCGCTCCACCTGCAAGAGTAAAGACATAACCTGTAGTAGACCTTCTTTTATCCAAATCACCTGCATAGTCAGCATCTACATATCCACAGACTGATCCTTCACTACCATTAAAGATGATGCAACAGTCACTTGTGCCTCTTAGATATCGAAGCACCCATTTCACTGCTTGCCAATGTTCTTTACCTGGATTTACCATGAACCTGCTGACAACTCCAAATGCATGTGAAATGTCAGGTCTTGTAGATACCATCGCATACATTAAGTTGCCTACCGCATTTGCATATGGTACATGAGACATATACTGCTTTTCTTCATCATCTATAGGACTTAAAACCGAAGAAAGCTTAAAATGGGAAGCTAGTGGAATATTAATAGGTTTCACATTGTTCATAGAGAACTTTTCAAGTACCTTCTCCACATACTTTTGCTGTGATAACCAAAGCTTACCATTTTTCCTGTCTCTATGTATCTCCATGCCCAAGATATGTTTTGCTGCTCCAAGATCCTTCATATCAAACGTCCTAGAGAAGTTGAGCCTTTAACCTATTGATCTCTTCCATGCTTTTGCTTGCAATAAGCATATCGTCAACATACAAAGCTAAGATAATGAATATGCCATTGAAACCTTTGAAGTATACACAATGATCATACTCACTTCTTACAAAGTTCTAGCTCACCATGAAGGAATCAAACTTCTTGTACTATTGTCTGGGAGATTGCCTCAGACCATATAATGATTTCCTGAGTTTGCAAACTAATCTTCTGCTGCGACCTCATACAAAACCTTCTGGTTGTTCCATATATAGCTCTTCGTTCAAATCACCATGTAGAAAAGTTGTTTTAACATCTAACTGTTCCAAATCAAGATTAAGCAACACAGTTAGTGCTAACACAGTATGAATAGAAACAAGTTTTACAACTGGAGAAAAAATCTCATGAAAGTCTATACCTTCAACCTGAGAATACCCTTTTTCTACCAGTCTCGCCTTATACCTTTCGATACTTCCATCAACTTTCCATTTCAGCTTGAAGACCCATTTGCATCCAACAACACTTCTCCCTTCAGGAAGCTCTACAAGATCCCAGGTATTGTTTTTGGCTAAGGAATCCATTTCTTCTTCCATAGCCACTTTCCATTTTTCGCTATCTATATCATCTACTGCTTCCTGATAACAAGAAGGTTCCCCATATTCAGTAATCAAAGCAAAAGACGAAGCAGAATCTTCATACCTTTTTGGAATTTTCCTTTCCCTTGTAGACCTTCTTAGAGAAACTGGTTGCTGAACTGGTTCAGAAACGTGCACTGGTTCAGAAGCTTCAATGGCTTCCTTTGTGTCTTCAACACATTTTTCTCCAGAGGTTTCTCCTTCCTTCTGGCTGTCACCGAAAAGTCTAGCCTCCAACTGAACTCGTTGATTTGGCGACACCTGTTCCTGTTCAATTCTTTCAACAGTTGATTTTAAAAGAGAGGATTCATCAATTGTTACATCTCTACTAATGACTATTTTTCGCAATGTAGGATCCCACAACCTATATCCTTTCACTACATAGTCATACCCAACAAAGACATAACATTTTGACTTTGGATCTAATTTTGAACGCTGATTTTTCGGAATGAGAGAATAAGAATCACAGCCAAATATTCTCAAATGTGAATAGTCACAAGACTGACCCGTCCAAACTTCTTCAGGAATTTTACAATCAATTGCTACTGAAGGTGATCTGTTAACTAAATAACAAGCAGTAGATATTGCTTCTGCCCACAACTCCTTTTGAAAGTTAGCATTGCTAATCATGCTTCTGGCTCTTTCCATAAGAGTCTGATTCATACGCTCAGCAACACCATTTTGCTGAGGAGTGTAAACAGCAATTTTGTGTCTAACAATTCCCTCATCCTTATAGTATTGTTCAAATTCACCTGAAGTGAACTCACCACCATTGTCAGTTCTTAAGCATTTAATAGATTTTCCTGTTCTTTTCTCTACCATTACTTTAAATTGTTTAAAGATATTTAACACATCAGCTTTCCTTTTTAGCATATAGATCCAAAATTTCCGGGAGTAATCATCAATAAATGTTAAAAAATACAGTGCACCTCCATATGACATAACAGGGGAAGGCCCCCAGAGATCAGAATGAATGTAGTCTAAAACATATTTACTACTATGATTTCCAACTTTAAACCTCTGTTTACACTGTTTTCCATGCACACAATGTTTACAGAAATCTAAAGTCAAGGATTTCAGACCTGGAAGAGATTTACGCTTCATCAATATCTGAAGACCTTTCTCGCTCATATGACCCAATTGTTGATGCCATAGACGAGTGCCTGCTTCTTCCTTTTCTGACGCAACCGCTGTTTCACCGATCTGAGTACTTCCTTTCAACCTGTAAAGATTTCTGACCTTTTCTGCCTTCATAACCACAAGTGCTCCTTTGAAGACTTTCAAGACGCCATCCTGACCTATAAACTTATATCCATCTGAATCCAAAACTCCCAAAGAAATCAAATTTTTCTTTAAATCAGGTACATGTCTAACACTAGTTAATGTTCTAACTGTGTTATCATACACCTTAATCCTGATATCTCCCATCCCAATAGTCTGACATGACATATTGTTACCCTTAAACATAGAACTACCGTTTACATTTTCATATGAGGTAAACTAGTTTCTATGTGGGCACATGTGATGCGAAGCACCAGAGTCTAACAACCAGCTATCTAAACCCTCAGAGATATTACATTCAGGTGAAGTTTCATCTATCATACACAATTCTTCAGCAGATAAAACTTCGTCTATCATACCTGAATCGACCTGATTCGCTTCATTCTTCAGGTTTTCGGATTCCTTTCGTTTCCAAGAGTCCTTCTTCAAGTGTCCAACTTTATTGTAGTTCCAACACTTCGCCTTACACTTCTTTCCTTTCGATTTCGATCTGGAAGTTCCCCTTGGTTTTTCTCCTCTTTCCTTTGAGCGTCCTCTAGCGACCATGGCTTCTGATGCAGCTGTTTCAGTGCTGGATTTTCTTCGTACTTCTTCAGACAGAAGGGCTCCCATGACCGATTCAAACTTCAAAGAATCAGCAGAGCTGAAGCTGATTGAAGTTACAAAGTGATCCCATGATTCAGGCAGAGAACATAGCAAGGTTATGGCTTTATCTTCTTCCTGTATTTTGACTTCCATATCTGTTAATTGACATATTAGTGTATTAAAAACATTCAAATGTTCTGCAACATTTGAACCTTCTTTCATTCGAAGGTTGTATAACTGTCTTTTCAGATAAATTATGTTGGTCAATGACTTTGTCATATAGATATTTTCAAGTTTCTCCCATATTCCTGACGTCGTAGTCTCTTCAACAATGTTGAAGAGAACTTCTCCGATAGACATAGCCGGATGGTACTGAGAGCTCGGGCATCCAAGTCCTCCTAGTCTGAAGTAGTCATGGTTGCAAGTTTTTTAGTCGCCCCATCCAATGCCTTGTGCAACCCTTGTTGCACAAGCAGATCCCTAACCTTTAGTTTCCAAAGAGCAAAATTGCTCTTTCCAGTGAATTTCTCCACCTCGAATTTCGCATTCGACATCTTGGCCATTTTTTCTTTCCTAGGGTTTCAGACTTTCTAGGGTTTTATATTTCCTTATTTCTCCAAATAGAAAGAACCCTTAAAAAAAATATTTCCTTTCCTTAAAAAAAAACTGTCTTCTTTTCCTTCTTATTTCACTCACACATTCCTTTACTTCCACAGTTTTAATGTAGAGAAAGACAACTTTAAAATTTTCTGAGACAAAAAACTATTATTGTTTCCTGACTTTCTCACATTCACCACTTAATTAAGAATTTCTGAGACAAAATAAAATAAAATACCAGGATCAGGCTCTGGCAGCGGAAGGCAGAGTGTATTCTTCAGCACGCACTTCCTCTCTGGTTTTATCAGGCAGCACACAGGCAGGCACCCCTCCTCGATTTCATGCACAGTCAATCGGTGGCAGCTTCTCAAGCAACACGCAAACAGGGACACTCCAGCCATAGCACCACGCTTAAAAAATAGTTCTTCTTTCCAACGCACAGGCAGCACGCAAGTAGGCACACTCCAGCCAACGGTTCTTCTTTTCAACGCACAGGCAGCATCCAAGCAGGGACACTCCAGCGACAGCACCACGCTTAAAAAAAAACAGTTCTTCTTACGGCTTACGCTCCAGCCACATGCACAGCCAGGTTCAATGCACGCACAGTCTGTTTGCACGCACATGCAACAGCAGACAACAGCTGTTCTTCACATGTTCACACTCCGAACAGTTTGTTTGCACGCACAGGCAACAGCAGACAGCAGCTTCTCTTCACGCGTTCACACTACGGACAGTCTGTTTGCGCGCACAGGCAACAGCAGCAGCAGCTGCTCTTCACGTGTTCACACTCCAGATAGTTTGTTTGCACGCACAGGCAACAACAGCAGCACAGCAGGGTCTTCAGCCCCTCTTTCCTTCAATGCAGGCCCGCACAGCCTTTCCGGCAGCCCTCACAGTCTTTCACGCAGCCTCCGCATTCTTGAATGCCCAGGTTCACCACCCTTGGGGCTCTGATACCAATTGTAGAGAAAGACAGCAGATAAAACAATCAAAGAAAGAAGAACCTAGAAAGCTTAGCCAAGATATAAATGAAACTGATTCTCCACTCTGATCTTTATTCATGTGTATTACATTGTTTTTATATTATGTCTATCTATCGTTACATAACCGTAGAGATGTAACCGCCTAATTACAATTCAGTTAAAGAAAAACCTAACTAATTTGTTGTCAATACTAACAAAAATCTCATGGATTAACATGATACTTTTGTTTTTCTGCCAACGCATGTTGGAAAAACTCCCTTCCAACTCTCCTAACAACATCAAGTAATAAGTTTAGGATGCCGTGATTCACAACCTACAGAATAACCATGAAAATATGTAACTTTTTTCTTTTCCCAAAACTGTCGACGATGACTATATAGCAGAAACCATAGCTACCAAATACGCCCAGAAACCATAGCTACCAAATACGCCCGTATTGGAGAACTAAATACGGTAATTCAGCAATTCGACGATGACTATATAGCAGAAACCATCGCTACCAAATATGCCCGTATCGGAGAAATAAATACGGTAATTCGGCAATTCGATCGAATAGTTCGATGAATATTTGATTTGGTTCATGGTAGCTTATAGTTTATTACAGGGATTTGTTAATTTGTGTCTCACATAATAGTAAGTTTAGTGATCCCTAAGTACCGTTTATAGTATATTGGAGGGATTTGTTAATTTTCATATCTGAGAATAGTAAAGTAATAATTTTTTAGTATAAAATAGATAGCTGCCTTATGGCAGGTAAGAAATGGAAAAGGCACTGGATTGTAGGTAGGAAATGGAAGCAAATTTTGAGCCTAGAAAAAGTAATAATCTTTGAGCATAAAATAGATAGCTGCCTTATGGCAGGTAAGAAATGGAAAAGCCACTGGATTGTAGGTAGGAAATGGAAAAAAATTTTGAGCCTAGAAAATTTCATTTTTTTAATTTGAGTATTGCTTCAAACGGTTTAAAAAATTGAGATAATAAGGAAAGAAACAAAATTTTGAAGAGTAAATTTCATAATAATTAATTGATTTTCTAAATATAATATATTTATATTAGGAGAAATCTTATAAAGGTATTTTTAAATGTATTAATTATAAAAGATCTTAGATAAAATTTGAAATGAAAGAAAAGTAGTTCTAAGTTTAGAATATTTAATTTTTAAATGAATATTAATCATAAAATATTTTTAGATAAGATTTGAAAGTAAGAAGGAAGTTTTGAATTTTGAAAAGAAGAGAGATCTTGGAGGTAAAACAAATGTGGTTATAATTTTGGTAAGTAAATTCTAATTTTAAAATTCTTATATTGATTAAAATTATTTAAATTTCAAAATAAATGAGAAAAAATTGATAATGCATTGTTGTTATAAAGAAAAGAGTATATATATTTAAATGTTTAAGATATATACTTTCCAATTTTTTCGGAATTAAAATTTTTCCAGTAAAATTTTTATCAATATAATATAGAATTCGAATTGGAACTTGGTAACTGAGCAGAAACTGATGAAATCATCCCGGAAAGAAACCCCATTCTTCACAAGTCCCGGCAAGTTTTTAAATATTTTGTACTCTATATGCTCGTGTTGAAACCTTGGCCATGTCAATGATGGGGACTTTGAACTGATGATCTGTCATTACCGTTGGTGTGGGTATTTCTTCGCCTCCTCTGACGTATCTTTCCGGTACTGTTTCCTGATGTTTTTTTGCGAATTATTGAATGCTCTCGATTATAAGAATATATTTGGATTTACCAATGTTGGGGAACGCTGTTTCTATTACTTTTATCAATTGAATCAACTCTTGCAAGCGTTGCTCTACAAGAAAATTCAGGCGAACTTGATGACAAATATAATGCGTACCGGCTGTAAGTAACACTGACAAAACCAGGAAACCATTATCTGTATTTATAGATGAAAGGAAATTTTGTTAAACCAAAGCCTGTTCCATCACAATTATTCGCAAGGCCATCCTGAATAACTATATGTAACAGGAATTTGCAATTCTTGATACGAACTTCGTATAGAAATTAATACGATTACATAATTAATTTATGTGATATGAACTTCATTAAAAAAATATATTAAAAAACATGTAATAAATTATTTATTTTGAGTTATCATATTTTAATATAAGTATATTTAAAGTTATATTAATAATAAAAAAATTATTTTAATTTGTAAAATATTTTAATGTGAAATATGTATATATTATATATTGTTCAAAAAATGTATATATGATGAAAAAATAAGTTTTTATGGTTAAAATATTAGAAGTTGTATCAATATTTTATACTTTGGTCTTTTATATATTTTGGAGTTTTGATGTTTGGAATCCATTTGCAATTAAAAGACTCTTATATCTAGCATTCAAAAATATAATTTAAGCTATGAAAATTAGACATTGTATTTTGCACCCTAAATAAGTTTGCATGTGAAGAAATTTGATCTATCTAGACTTATGTTATATACTTGATTAAGATAATCTATACTAATAAAATCTATACTAATAAAGTAAGAAAGTAATACTATTAATGTCTAATATAACCACAAATAAAAAACAAAAATCTAGGCAAAGTCACACGAGATAGTAGCTTATTCTCAATTTTTGGTAGGTATTTTCAAACTTATTATCAAAGAAGTCAGGATCCAACTCTAATGTAACTCATCTAAAGTCAGTATTATATGTATCCACGATTTCCCTGCGAAAACCCATAATCCATTGAGTAGAACCGTAACAAGGTCTGATTGCAGTATCTATGTCAAAAACATAAGGCCATGTATAAATGGTTTCACTTATGAGCATAACTTAGGTAATATGGTTTCACTGTCTGAGTTAGCAGCAGGAATATCAAGATTGTAACTGTTCATATATATAGAACTGGACACAAGTGAAAATTTATATCCAAAACAAACCAGACAGTTTTACATTTCTTGACCATGAAATGGACATATGAAACCGTTCTAGGACAGATGAGAAGATGACTATTGTATAAAATCCATGTTGATCACGGGAAAATATATATTTTCCAAAACTGTCGACGATGACTATAGAGCAGAAACTAATCAAATTATACCTGGAAGAAAGCCTATTGCTCACAAGCCTGGGAAAGTTTCTTAATCTCTTGTTCTTTGTACAGTCCCGCTGAAATCTTCGCCATGTCAATGATGGGGATGTTAAACTGATGACCAGACACTGCCGTTGCTGTTGGTATTTCTCCGCCTCTGCTGATATATATTTTTGGTATTGTTTCCTGTTGCTTTTTTGCGAGTTCTTGAACGCTCTCCACTGTAAGAATAGATTTACCCCAGTTGGGAACGCTCCTCCTATTACTCTTATCAATTGAACCCATTCTTCCAAGCGTTGTTCTATAGAAAAAAATCAGGCGAAGTCGATCACAAATATAAAGTAACATTTATAGAACCAGGAAACCATTAGCTGTATTTATGGATGGAAGGAACTTTTCTTAAACCAAAGCCTGTTCCGTCACAATTATTCGCAAGGCCATCCTGAATAACTGTATGTAACAGGAATTTGCAATTCATGACACGAAAGGGCGCAATTTCACTATTCTATATTTTGGTTTTTTAAAGAGGAATTGTGCGATCCAATTCTTTACAGAGTGTAATTTTTTATTGGTTAATTGACATTTTTAACAGATTGAAGATTTGTTTTTTTAATTTTGGTTTTCTTCTATCAGTTTCACCACACGGCTACAACCGGGCCATAATTGCAGGAGGAAGCTCTTTGGTTGGCGAAGCTTACGGCCCGACGCCCGGGAGAGTTCTATGCAAAGGCGCACTCTCAAGCGCACTGGGCTCCACGAAAAAAGTGCCTGACACATAACTATCACAGATTTGATTTCATTGTCTGTTCAAAAGTACAAATGGGAGTGGTTTATAATGCGATTTTTTGAAAATTAGGGTGACGGAATTTAGTAGAAGAAATTGAGGTTAAATCTTTATTTGTTGTATTTAAAATGGTTTTTTAACTGCATATTTGGATTTAACACTCTGAAAAACTCCTGAGAAGTTTTGATTGTGCAGAAACTAGCTATCAAACTTGCTATTTCAATAAATTGCTGCCAAGAAAAACCCACAAAAAAACTTTCAAACAATCACATTATATAGCTTAGCACCAATGTGGAAGAGGCACTTTGGTTTGGTTTCATTCTCTTCGATGATTATTGGGAAGGTAGTTTAATTGTTCATTGAGTTTTAACAGAAAATATTTTTCCTCAATGTGGATGGATGGTTGGCTTAAACTGTCGGAAGGACGTCTCGCTTCAAAGAAGTTGAATGATTTTGTCCACTGGGATGTTCATGCTATTAAAATGTTCGTACATAAGTGGCGGAAACACTCGAGTTAAAAAATATGTTTTCATTAAAATTGCCACGTACAAAGGCGTATATGCCGTTTTTTCAAAATCCTTTTGGCTGTTGGGATGTCATTTATATTTGTTTAGTTTCCTTTTGGATGTAGAGATTTAATTAATATTTGTTTTGTTTTATTATAGTATATTTGGTGGTTAGTTAAAATAAATTTTGGATATTTGGATGTAATTTATATCCGTTTTCTTTTCCTTTGATGTTGGGATTTCGTTTTATTTTATTATATATCGGTTTGTTGTATATTTATATATGAAAGAAATACATGTCAAGATTTTTTCACTGTTTAAATTTATCGATCTAAAATTATGATGAAGATAATGAAGACAAAGAGGGGTCTGCAGGACTATATTAATGGATTTTGATGTAGGTTGTTGCATATTGAAGAAAATAAAAGTAAAGTAAAAATGTAAATTTAGATTTTTTATTAAATTATTTTAAATATATAAATGTAATTATTTCTTTAATGCAACGACGTTTTGTCCTCATAATAAATTTGTCTCTGAGGGCCATGCGTTAGGTACGATGTACCTGCGAAAATCACGTACGCAATTTACGCTTTGCATTAATGTGTTTAATGGCCCAAAATAAACAAAATTGATGGCGGTAGCCCGCATCCACTAACTAAATGGTCATTTTTTATTTGATCAAGGTTTTATGGTATATTTTGAAATAATTTCAATTAAAAGTTTAATTGATATAAGTGAAACTACTATTTAGCACGTGAGGTGCATGACTTGATGGCTGGGGCGGATGGCTTTCGCTCCCCAGCCAGGTTCGATTCCTGCGGCGGTGGATGTGGCCCCGCGTTAATTCGGCGATATGTGCGACGGCTATGCCATACCTGTTCATTTGCTGGCTTCCGCCATTCCATTGTAAAAAAAAAGTGAAACTACTATTTCATTTTAAACACAGGGAGAATGATTTATTTGAATTCTTTGAAAAATATTTAATCAAATTTGAGTATCTTGTACAAAGCGATGAGATCAAAGTACCTAGCGAAAACAATCCCATGAGAATGAAAAACTAGTTTTAATGGGCTCTGCATCAAATTTGAGTATCTTGTACAAAGCGATGAGATCAAAGTACCTAGCGAAAACAATCCCATGAGAATGAAAAACTAGTTTTAATGGGCTCTGCATCAAATTTGAGTATCTTGTACAAAGCGATGAGATCAAAGTACCTAGCGAAAACAATCCCATGAGAATGAAAAACTAGTTTTAATGGGCTCTGCACAGATAAAACGTTAACTTTTTGTCAAAACATTGGGTGCTATATCTCTGAACGATCTGTTCTCATGGCCATATTTTGGGTTGAGGCGTTTAAATGATTGTGTATGGATTTGATTTTCAAGAAATTGGGTTATGTCTCAGGTTTTGGGAACGGGAATACTTTCTTTCGATAGTTACTTGATGGCCGTTTTCATTCTAAATTTGATTTTTTTTTTTGTAAAGCTGAGTGGTGCCATATTCTATTATCAAAAAGGAAACATTACATAGTTAGGGTGGTCTCAACCCGCCCCGGAGGGAAACCAGGTTTGTTGACCACCGATAATAGAATGTTTTAAGCTTGTCTTTCCATGCCTTATATTCTTTATCTATATCCCTATTACTACCTGCATACAGCTGCATATATATATAAACAGAAGAGTTATGCATGGCTAAAACAGAAACAGAAAATAACAGTTCCTAAATTCATCATGGACATGCCTCGAATCACTGGTCCTCTGGATTCTCTTGTTGTTTTTTCTCTTTCTTGTCCAGCACCCCGCTTGCCTCAAGTTGCTGCTGCAGGTCCTCCAACCGTTTATCTTGCATAAGCAAAGTGATTACTATGTTCTTCAATTCCTTCTTCAAATTCGGGACACCCTGAGACAGTGCGGCCATCTCCATCGCTATCTGTTCCATGGCTTTAGCCATGAGCCTTTTCATAACCCAGTACAAATGCAGAGACTGTTTGTAAAGCGTCATACTTCCTCTGGTGTGCCCTGGGTCAGGCAGGAGGTCAATCCAATCTTCCATCTCATCCTCTGACTGGGCCTGGATGGCTTCTTCCTCCCAATGCTCAATAATTCTTTTGATTTTTGGATTAGATTTCTCCCTATACTCCTTCTCTGCAATCCTAGCTCTGTTTCCTATGGTCTGCCTGGTCTGTCGGTTCCATCTCCCGTCCATGTCTCAGTTTCCTCATCCTCGCTGGGGCTACACTGCCGTTCCCGTCGGCTGCAACCTGCCGCCACGTCTCGCCCTCTCCGGCCTCCTCTACCACTGCGGCCTCTCCCTCTCCTGTATCTTCCCCTGCCCCTTCCTACGTCATTCGATGGGCTCCCTCTTTCATCTTCGCCATTCCCGGTCGCTGGTTTGCTCCGGCCATTTCTCCTTACCTCCTGCGCATATTCCTCCCGACCCTTCACCATATCCTCACTCTCCGCTTCCGAGACTTCATACACAGGGATGCCCTGAGGCGTGCAGTCCTCCATCTTCCACTTACCTTTTTTGTCCCCATCTCTCCTTCTCTGATCATCCTCCATTCCGCTGCTTCATATCTAGCGCTGAGCTTTCCCGCTTCCTTCGACTTCCATATTTTCCTTTCTTCTCCGGTTCCACTCACCTCCCGCTCGATTTACAGGATTGCTCGTTTCCTTGGCGTTGTGGCTCCGCTCTGTGCAACCAAGACGATTTCCTCTGGGGTCCTTCTCTCTCGGTCTAGTCCGCCACCCTTCCTTCGTTAACCTTCTCCTTTGCATGGCTATCCTCTTTATGTTTTGGCGTTGTGTTCTGTTCCCAATCCCCGCGTGATCATTTCTCCACCTTGTCTCTGACCTCCTGTCCCGTCCACCGTCCTGCCGAGATACTCCACTTACCATCCCGCTGCACCATTCACCTGTGGCAATTATGCCTTGATACCTGCCTGCATTCGCCTGCTTCACCCACCGCCAATTCATAATTCCTTCCTTCTCCACGTCACGCAACCCGATCGGGTATTGAATTTTTTTTTTAATTTAATTGTATATTTTGAAATATTTTGAATTTTTTCTCATATTTTTTTCAAGAAAAATGAATTTTTCGAATTAATTTATTTTTCAAAAAAAATTCTTAAATTAATATATTTAATTGATACATTCAAAAACCTTTTTTCAACTAGGAAAATGATAATTTCTTCATATATATTAAATCAATACTAATATATATTTAAAATTAATTAATTATATATATATATCTACTATATATATACATATATATATATATATATTAATATTAATAATAAAAAACAATGGTTTGTAAAACAAAAATAATTATATTTATACATAGGTCATCAACATATAACTACAAAGTATAAAATCGATATTTTATACTAAATAAAAATTTCTTTTGAATTTTAATAATGTATTTGTAAAAATTTACTTATTTAAGCCCAAATAAAAAATAAAAAAAAAAAACAAACATATAAAACATTTAAATAATGTTAGTTCATAAAATAGATTTGCACTTGAAGAAATTGGATCTCTCTCTATCATCAAAATTAATTTTTTTCTTATATCGACCAAAATAATGTTTTTAAAACTCCAAAAATTAAAAAAATAAAATAAATATACAAAACATTTAAATAATCCGAGCTCATAAAAAAAATTATACGCAAAGAAATTGAATCCTTTTCAGTGGCCAAAATTAAAGATAGATCTATATCTAAAATGGATCTATGCTAGTTAGCTTTAATCTCTTCCTCACATACACAAACACATGCTACAAGATTCAATAATATTAATAATAGTTTTGTAACAATTACCTATTTTTGATATATGATATACATGATTTAATTTGCCTTTATCCATTAACAAATTTAAAATATAGATAGACAAAATAGACCCAAAAAAAAATTGGAATTGATTTTTTAAGGCTTTATATTAGCCTTAGATTTTAAATATTATATAATTACTAAAAACAATAATAATTTGTTATATATAAAATGAAATATGCACTTTGTTTAATGATTTGTTGTTTTCTTTTTAGGTTTCCAAAATTACTTTTATATATAATATATATATTAGATAGATATATATAATATTAATTTATTTTTACGTAGATTTTCAAAATTATGATTATATTTATATATTATGAATGAATCTTTTATTTAAAATTAAAAATAATGTTTGCTAAAAACAACACACAGATTTATTTAATTATATTATAGTTGTTACATTATAATTAACAAAGTTGATAAATCTAATTTTATATAAATAGAATATTTATTTTTAATTTTAATTTTATATATATAATATATAATATATATATATATATATATAATCATTTTTAATTTTGGTTTCTTTCTCACATACACCAATATCAAGAATAGCTTTGTAATAATTACGTTTCTTTTAATGGTTGATATACATCATTTGGTTTGTGTTTATTGATTCACAAATTTAAAATATAAAACATAGATAAACCAACTAACCCATATATATGATGTTTCTGGAATTCAATTTTTTAAAGCTTTATATAGTAGTTTTAGAATTAAAATAATTTTGGAATTCCCAATTACAACAAGTACAATATCTTAACTACAAAATGCAATATGCACTTTGTTAATGCAATATGCACTTTGTTAATGTTCTAGATTTGTAACTTTCTTCAATTTTATAGTGATGTTTGTCCCAATTTTTTTTATTTTTATAAGTTTTTTTTATTGAATATACATCATTTATTTTTACTATTATTTATATGGGCGAAAAAATCTTAAAAAGCTCATTCTTAGGATTTTACTAGGACATTCTAACGTTGAAACTTTTTTAAAGATTACAAAATACAATGGCATCTTAATAGTTATAAAAGAAAATATGTGCTTCCTTTGCATATAGTGTTTGTTTGTGGAACATGTTATCATGTATTGAAATCTCAAGTCTTAACTTTGAAACTTTTTTAAAGATTACAAAATACACTGACATCTTAATAGTTAAAAAACAAAATATGTGCTTCCTTTGCATATAGTGTTTGTTTGTGGAACATGTTATCATGTATCGAAATCTAAAGAATAAGACAAAAACATTCATTTAACTTTTTTTATGCTATTGTTGTTGTTTTTTTTCCTTTCTTTTCCAATATGTCTAGTGAATATTAATTTATAATAGATATTATATAAATATAGATTAGTTTATGATATTTTCCTATAACTTATATTTACTGATTTGTAAATTAACTAAAAAGGAAATGTTTCTCGGTATTTTCTTTTGATTTTAAGAGCTAACCTAATTCTTTGTAATTTGAAATATCATTTTTTTTTACATATTGCAATAAGAATGAATCTAGAGCCTATTCGTGTTTCTATATTTTTTACATATTTTAATATTAGAAAATTATTGTGACAAAGTGACAAATTTCAATTAGAATGAATCTAGAGCCCAATTGTATTAATATATTCTTTACATATTTTAATATTAGAAAAATGTTGTGTTATTTATTTTTGACACATTCTTATTATTCAAAGTGTGATAAAAACATGTACAACTTTGGTAGTGCTTGATTCCCTTTTCAATTCAAATTAGACACTCGTGCAAACTTGCTAAGTGCTTAGGTTGTTTTTGGTTTATGTCTACTTGTACATCGAGCTTTACTCTCTATGTTCTTAATATAAAATGCTTTCGTTTTATTAGTTTTGACTGTTTAATTGGATTATTGTACTTTGTCTCAATTTGACAGAATTTAGACAATGTTATATTCAAATTTCCTTATATCTTGTTCTTCATCTTCTTTGCCTTAGAACTAGTTGCTTGTGTTCGACTACATGGTGAAAAAAATAGAAAAAAAGAGAGGAGACATATAATTGCAGAACAAATTCCACATTGTTGTCCAATGGTATTAAGTAATGGACTATTTAACACAATTCATTCTTTTTCAATTCTAAAGCAACCTTGCATTTGACACTCTACCATATTTTTGCATTGGACAACATGACAATGAAAAATGCTTTTGCACTGAATGGGTCAAATTTCAAAGAAAGCAATCAAAATTTATCTATATTCAACTTACATAGGCTACAACATTTCCACTATTATCTAGGGTATTTTCTTTTTTATTATTTTGTTGTTCTTCTTCACTTTCACTATGCCTTGATTGAAATCTGAGAAGGAATTGTTAATCACTTTCACTATGCCTTGATTGAAATCTGAGAAGGAATTGTTAATCACTTCCACTATTGCTTGATTTGTGAACATGATGTTTCTTGGCGATCATTACATACTAAATTGAATCCTAAGTATGTGGAAGACCTACACCATATTAGTGATGTTCATATATATTTTCAAGGATTGTCTACACCCTCTTCTCTTTCTATTTCTTCTACAATTAGCTTGTGGGGAGATGTTTTTTGCATCAAATGGTTCTCTAATTAGTTTTTTGTACCAACCAATGTTTGGCTATTTAAAAATGGACAACCTTATCTTTATTTCAATCAAAACATCGATTGCTATTAGTATAATGTTTTATTGCACAACCAAAATCCACTGTGTGGCCATTTTGAACCACTCTTGTTGCATCACATAATGAACATCACATCTTCAATCCCTAGATCGATTGTTCCATGCAATTCATGATGCAAATTTTCTTGTAGAAAATATGTCATGTTCTCAATTAGACAAAATCCTAATGCAACAAGGGATATTGATCTATGATCATATTGTCAATGAAAACCATGACTTGTTGTTTGAATCTGTTTGTGCACTTCCTCCATGGTTTGACATCGTGTTTTTCTAAGAAAAACATTGGCACAAACCTTTTATAGTTGTTTCATTCACATTGACATTAGAGATATTAAATGGTTGAAACAAAACTTTAATGTTAGGATCATTGAGCAAGAACAATGATCAATAGTTGACAAGGTTATATTATTAACTTATCAATTCCATATTATGAGGATACAAAGAGAAACTCCTTCTTTAGCCAATTGATAAATCTAAAACAAAAGGATTAAATGAAAGAGCACATTGAAGACTTTCAAAAATTGAATAGAAGGGTAAATTATATTCCAAAGAAGCAAATAATTGATGTCTTCATAGGGACTTTAAAGGATAATGTTCAACATGAGGTTCATTTTTTGGAACCTAATTCATTGGAGGAGGCATTTGAGTTGGTAGGAAAAATTGAAAGAGAAATTATGAAAACAAGGAAACCCACCACTCATGACTATAATTCTGGAAGTGTTTATTCTCCTAGCCTTCCACAACCTACAAGGCTTACACCACAACAATTGGAAGAAAAAAGAGAAAAATGGCTTTGTTACAATTGTGATAGAAAATGCACTAAAGGTCATAAGTGTGCTGAGAAGAAATTAT
Organism: Pinus taeda; assembly: GCA_000404065.3. Classification (NCBI taxonomy): domain Eukaryota; kingdom Viridiplantae; phylum Streptophyta; class Pinopsida; order Pinales; family Pinaceae; genus Pinus; species Pinus taeda. The sequence continues at coordinate 29,224 of APFE031600890.1, read as the reverse complement.
TTTACATAGAGTACGAAGAGGAGGAATAAAAGGATCAAGAAACATCACAAGAAGAGGATATACGCTAGGACCCAACCCCAGAGAAAGACGAAATGAATTCGACCATACCTTGTAATGAATTGGCGAGAATTACCACTCAAACTCTCAAGATAGAAGGACATATCAAGAAGAAAAAAGTTAAAGAAGTGGAAGATCACATCGGGAAAGAATAAATGAATCCAACCATATCTTGTAATGCATTGGCCGGAATTACTACTCATCAAACTATCAAGATAGAAGGACATATCAAGAAGAAAAATGTTCAAGAAGTGAAATATCACATCAAGCATCAAGAAATGAATCCAACCATATCATGTAAAGCATTGGAAGAAATTACCACTCATCAAACTCTCAAGATAGAAGGAAATATCAAGAAGAAAAAGGTTCAAGCAGTGAAAGATCACATTGAGCATCAACAACAAGTTCTCCAACTTTTAAATGATAATGCCACTTTGGTGTAGAATCGAATGAAAAAATAGGTAGATGAACATCATAGTGAAAAATGTTTTGATGTAGGTGATTTGGTATTTTTATGGTTACATCTCAAGCAAGCTATTTATGAGAAGGAAATGTTGGCAATACTACATGCACTTAAGAAATGGCGACCTTACCCGATGGGAAGACACTTCAAGGTAAAATGGATCATGATAGTCTTTAATACATTTTAGGATAAATATTATCATTAGAAGAACATAAAAAATGGGTCACAAATATGTTGGGTTATGACTTTGACATCATCTACAGAAAAGGGAAGAAATTTTTTATTGCAGATGCACTCTCAAGAAAGGATGAGGATGTGGAAGCATTTTTTTGTGCTATTTCTATTATCCAACCAAATTGGATAAACGAAGCAAGGGATGAATGGAAGAAGGACAAAGAAGTGTGGTCACTCATTCAAAAGTTGCAAAATATCCCAATTCAAACAATATTGCCAGAACTTGAAGAGGAAGGAAAAATCATATTGGAAGCTAGAGCAATCATAGAAACAAGAACCCGACAGCTACGAAATTGATCAATTTCAATGTATCTCATCAAGTGGAAGAACTTAGCCGCTGAAGATTCCACATGGGAGGACAAGAATCTTATACAGAAGCATCAGGAACTACTCAAGCATTGAGGACAACACTTTTTGAAGGAGAGGGGCATGTTAGGCCCCTATACTACTAGTGTAACCCCTTATTGTTACTAGTACAACCCCCTTATTATATTGTTGTACCCATGTAGTTCCCATATTGTTATTATTGTGCCCTTATATTGTTATTATTGTGCCCCATAGAAGCCCATTGTTTTTATTATTATTATTATTGAAATCTCCTCTAGAGAGCTAATTTTAAATTACTGATATCTCCCTCATCCGAACTCTGATTCAACCGATTTTTTTTTTTAATTTGGGTATCTTTTCCCAAGGAATATAGAAATGGAATTTGTTTCTAAAATTGTTTCATAGAAATTCTTAGATCTGCTTTGCAAACTCTCGGCCCAAAAAACAATCTTTTTTTTTCTAAATTAAGAGACAAGAATCTACTTCTACTCTTTATAGCGAAAGCCCATGAACGTCGAGAAAAAAATAATCAATAGAAGAAGAGAATCAAAGGCACATAACACAATAAATATCTATGGAAAGCCACAACTCAAAACCCCACTATCTATTTTGTATTAATTTGAAAAATCAAGATGAAATTACAATGCTTGTTCTCTCAAGGAAAATCCTAGCAGTCAGCAAATTCAATCTCCAACTCATAAGCAAGCTCAAGGCAAAGCTCATCCAATTCACAAGCTCTCCAAGTCTCTATTCCAATGTGTAATTCCTATGGAGAATAACTTGTATTTAAAGGGAAATAAAGCTTCTAGAAATAATGCAATCCCTCAAGGATCAGTACCTAATTGCATGCACTGTCAATGCAACTCAGAAAAATCTAAAACAAATAGTACACTGTCCCTACACTCTAGTCTCAATTGGGTCTTTCTCATAATCAACATACATGAGTTTCTGGTGGTGGAATCTTTAGTTAACTAGAGTAGCCCTAATTAGGTCACTAGTGTTCCAATTGACTGCTTACTCACTATTAGTTCCTTAAATTGATTTGAACTAATTTAACTGGACTTAACTTAATAAATTGAGTTAACTAATTACAACTCATTCATAACTCATCCTTAACTCCTATAAGTCAGGGAGAACATATACATGTCTCTAAAAGACGTCCAATAAGAATTTCCTAAATTAATTAAGTTAATTAAACTTAATTAATTATTTTCATATTTCTATGAGAACATAATTGTATTTTAATTCACAATTTAATTCAAGGAAAAGTTAAACTGGAATTTCTTGCTGCGATTTCTCAACATCACTACCTTCTCACATTAGTTTTCTTAATGTTAATTAGATATTGCATTCGTCATTTATTCAGTGGTCAGTCAAAACATGAAAAGAGCCATTAATAAGATCTATCATAAAACCATGATTATAACCAACATATAACTGGATAAATAACAATAATCGAACAACCATTAAATACACATAATAACTAGTGCATTTCTTTGCCAAAAGCAAGAGAAACTTAACTTTTATTAACCATAGGAAATTATCAACCGGGTACGAAATTCCATTTTCCACCTGACAATAGATTAGCTAAGCCAAATATCTCTTCAACCAATCACTCTCGTGCCATATTCCAAGCATGAATGTGGGTATCATGCGATAAATGAATCTAAATATAACCAAGAGAATCCAAAGGTTAAATCACCTCCACCCTCTCCATACATTCGTCACACCTAAACCAGTGCCGAGATCACAAAACCGAACCGAAATTGGATGCCTCAGAAATTCTTCACCATCCTTTAGGAATTTTACTGTCTTCACCCTTAGGCTTTACAGTGTATCCTTCCATTACTGGTTAAGGAATTCCTAGGCCTTCAGGAATTTTCCTAAGACCACCTCACCCTAGATTCGGAAACCATATGATAATCCAAAAATCAGCCGAGAAAAATCCCATCACACCATGGTTATCCAAAAATGGCAAGGTTAGGGTAAAATCCACTTCCGAATCTTGAAAAAATCCATTCCAATGATAAAAAAAGAACCATATACCAACATGCACATACCATGCATGTCAAAACCAGTGACAAGTATTCCCGTTGAAGCTGCTTGATCCTTACTTTCCTTTCTTGCTTACTTTATTTCTCCTCTTGGTGCTTTCTCCTCTCTGAGACAAATTGTAACACTAAACTGACAAAAGTCTAACAAAAGCTAAAAAAAATCTACCCACTAATGCTCTAAGGCCCTTTTATTGATGAGGCCTCTAATTTACCAATTTTCCATTATTTTCCTTCATTTTCCTCCTCACATGGAACATATGACCTTTCACATTCCTTTTCTACTAATTTCCATTATTTTCATAAATAATGTGCCAGAAATACATTTTTTCCTTTCTAAAGCTCTAGCCATTTCCTTTTCCAATTTCACCTTAGCCATAAAACACATTAAGTGATTCCCACTAAGATATTTTTTCCCAACATTCAGCTTGGACTAAGTGTCCCTTTCCCGTGGTCTTATTTTGACGTTTATTAACTTTTATTACATGAAATTTTAACCCAAGGTTGTTACAGACTCCTCCCCCTTAGGGGAACACCATCATTGGTGTTAAACCACACCTAGAACCAACAAAATCGTTGAAGAGAAAAAACGTACTACATGTGGAGCTCCATAAGCCAGCTCGTTGTAGTATTTACAATAAGGTCCTACTCAAAAGAAAAATCATCATGTGAAACATGACAACATGACAACCATATCGCTTATTAGAGCTTTATAACTTAGTTCATTGCAGTATTTATAATAGAAACCATGCATAAATATGTACAAATACCAATACTCATTTACCTTCACCGGTAAATAATAGAGTTACATAGCCTGCATCTAATCATCCATCTCCCATGTAACTTCAACATTCCCAAAGTGCTTCCACTGCACTTTAGCCTACTTGAGTTCTTTGTTCTGGAGCACAAGATGTTTCTGCTACAATATGCATTAGGGTTCCACTTGGAATTATCATTCTTGCTCCACTTTCAATATAGACCAATCAATAACACGATCAACATCCTTTGCATATCTTTTATGCAATAAAACATGAAAAACATCATGGACTTTCATTGTCAGAGGCAGTGTAAGTCTATACGTCACTGGTCTAATCCTCCGAAGGATCTAAAAAAGCCCATAATACCATGGTGCCAACTTGGCACATGATTTGGTCCTTAAGGAACTCTTATTGGGGTTGATACTCTAATACACATCCTCCCCAACCTGATACTCATTAAATTCCCTGTGTGTTGGGTTATGTTATATTCTTTTGATGACTAGCTACCCTAGTTAACCAGGAGGTTAGGGGGGGGTAAAGCCCCCCCCCCCTCCCCCCTCCTCCTCATCGTGTAGCGAGGGGGTCACAAGGGGTTTGAGGGGGGCAGGTAGTCCCCCTCTACAGGGTCTGGGGCAACACCTCGGGGAACATTTTTTTGGACCCTATATTAGGTTAAGCAAACCTACCTATGGTTTTGTGCATGGTTTTCGAACATGGTTTTGGACGTGATGGTTGTCGATCCATGGTATTGGATGCTTTGGCATGCACAAATATGTATTGTAACATTGAAAGGAGCATAATGAAAAATCAAGCTGTTAGTCGCGGTTTTGGGATCCAGGGGAAAATCTTTGTGTATATTTGTTTTATGTGGTATGCTCTCGTTTTTGTTTATTCTCTATTTTTTAGAATTCATATGCAGGTAATTTTTGTATGGGGTTAAAAGCTCCATATGGTATAAATTTGTTTTGGCTTCAAGGGGACACCTTTGTTTCTAAGGGGTTTCACTCAGGCCTATGGTAAACCCTGTTCAGTGGGAGATCTATGGGATCAATTCTGGTGGTGAAGGAAGATGGTGAGAAGTGGAAAGATAGAGATCGAGAAATTGAATGGTCAGAGTTTTGAGTTGTGGAAACTCAAGATAGAGGATCGTTGGTAGATAAAGATCAGTGGATAATGGTAGATCCAGGTACTAAACCAACGAGAGTGTCTGATGAATAATGGAAGAAGTTGGATCGAAAGGCTAAGAGTACAATACAATTATGTGTCTTAGATTCAATATTTCTTAATGTATCAGGGGAAGCTACGAAAAAGGATTTGTGGGACAAGTTAGGGACTTTGTACCAATCTAAGTCTCTAGTGAATAAATTGTTGCTATGGAAAATGTTGTATAACCTAAGGATGAAACATGGAGACTTAGTGAAAGAAGATATGAACGCATTTAATATCCTGGTAAGTTAGTTATTATCTATTGATATTAAAATTTTAGATGAAGATAAGTGCATTCGTTTGTTGTGTTCTCTACTAGATTCATGGGATAATCTGGTTATTGCAATAGGTAGCAATGCAAGTGCCTTACAGTTTTATGAAATAGTCTCATCCTTGTTGATGGAGGAGATGAGATGGAAAAATATGGAGAGCCAGAATAGTGATGCCTTCTATGTATGAGGGCAGTCCCAAAATAGAAACAAAAATAAGTCATCGAGTGGGAGATCTAAATCTAGAGGGAAATCTAAATCTCTAGGAAAACCTATATAGGTGGTTTGCTGGGAATGTGGAAAGGAATGGCACTACAAAAGGGACTGTAAATATAAATCTCTTGACAAATGAAAGGGATCTAATGATGTTCTTTCTGCAGAGGTGAAAACCACCTCAGATGAAGTTCGGGATGTGTACTTGGCTTCTTCAAGTACACATGTAGATCATGAGGCATGGTTGATTGACTCAAGTGCATCGTTTCACTTCACTCCCCATAGAGAGGTTCTGTGAATATGAGAAATATGATGGGGGTGATGTCTTCTTAAGGGATGATAGGAAGGCTAGAATCATTGATCACGGAAAGGTAAAGTTGAAGTTGCAAGGTGGAATCGTTAGAATACTTCCGAGTGTTTTTCATATTCTTGCATTAGACAGAAATTTGATTTCTATAAGCAAGCTGGATGGTGCAGGTGTAAAATAGTGTTCAAGAAGGATACATGCAATATGGTTCGGGAGCACTGGTATTGATGCAGGGAGTTCAGATTGGAACTCTGTACAAGCTACGAGGTAGAAATGTTATTGATGGGTGCAAAGATTTTGTGGCATCAAAGGGTTGGACATACTGGAGACAAGGAAAATTTTCAAAATGTTTATAAACCTTGGCAAATCTTACTAGCCCCTAATATGTAAAGTGTAAAATGTTTGGATATATTTTTCTAAAAACATTAAAATTTTCTAATGATTTAATATCATTCTCTATATAATTTTAGCGATTTTTAAGGTAAAATAATTTTATACTATAAACTATGCGCGAATACATTTTAGAGAAAATGGAAATTTGGCAAATCAATTTTCTCGTAAAAGCTTGGAAAATTAGCCCACCTGCAAATATTAGCCCCTAATATTTTCCATGGTTGGAGAGAAGGGCCTTCAAATACTTCATGTTAAAGGTATGGTAGAACCTATACGTAATATCTCTCTGGATTTTGATTTCTATGGAAATTGTGTATATGGGAAGCTGAATTAGGTGAGTTTCCCCTCTGGTGGTAAGAGGGAAAAACAGATATTAGAGCTCGTGCATAGTGATGTGTTTGGACCTGTGAATGTTCCATCATTGGGTAAGTCTGTGTACCATGTATCATTTATAGATGAATTCTCAAGGAATACATGGATATATTTCCTTAAGAAGAAATCTAATGTCTTTGATAGGTTTAAAGAATTTAAGGCTCTGGTGGAAAACCAGACAGAGAAGAAGATAAAGGTGTTGAGGTTAAATAACCATGGAGAGTTTTGCAACAAAGAATTTGAAGAATTATGTAAGAAGTGTGTTATAGAATGGCAAAAGACTACTCCATACACACCTGAGAAAAATTCATTTGCAAAAATAATGAACAAGACGTTGATGGAAAGGGTAAGAATCATGCTTAGTGGTGTCGGGTGAGGACAAGAATTCTGGGCAGAGGCAATGGAGACAGCATGTTACCTGGTCAACAGATCACCTTCATCAATGTTGGAGGATAAGACTCGACAAAAGGTATGGACTGGTAAGAAACTCTCTCTTTCACATCTGAGGGCATAGGATGTGATGCATATGTACATGTTCCAAAGGAGAAAAGAACCAAGTTGGATAGTAAATCTGAAATGTGCATTTTTATAGGGTATAAGGATGGTTTAAAGGGCTATAAACTTTGGAACCTAGTAATAAGGAAGGTTTTGTACAACTGAGATGTGGTGTTCTAAGAGGTGAAAGATGTTATTAAACATGAACTCCAACCAAAGGAACCTGAGAAGATAGATTTTGAGTTTAAGGAGGAAGAATTAGACTCTATAGTACAGGAGGAATCATAAGATGAAGAGCCACAAACTCTGGGTGTAAGAAGATCAATTCGAGAAGAAGGTAGCCGGAAAGGTATACTCCATATGCTTCTGTTCAAATTTTGCTTTATCTGTTACTGATGATGGTCCCAAAACTGTGAAGAAAGTAGTAGATTCAGAGGATGGTAAACTCTGGAAGGAGGCCATGGTTGAGGAAATGGCATCTTTACACAAAAATGAGGCTTGGGATCTGGTGGAGTTACCGGCTCGAAGGAAACCCATTGGCAACAAATGGGTGTTCAAAAAGAAGACAAATGCAGAAGGAAAGGTGGAGAAATACAAAGCTTGATTGGTAGAAAAAGGTTATTCCTAGGTGCGGGGAATTGATTTCGGTGATATTTTTTCTCCTTTTGCCAAGGTAGATTCTATTAGATTACTTTTATCTGTTGCTACTGTTTTTTATTTTGAGGTAGAACATATGGATGTGAAGACAACATTTCTTCATGGGGATCTGAAAGAGGAGATCTACATGAAGCAACCTGAAGGTTTTGTGGTGAGGGGAAAGAAATAACTAGTATGCAAGTTAAAGAAGTCTCTGTATGGGTTAAAATAGTCACCAAGGATGTGGTATCAAAAATTTGATACATTTATACTGGCACTTGGCTTCACCAGAAGCAAAGCAGATCACTTTGTGTATTTTAAATTAGTTGGTGACCATGTTATTTATCTCATCTTGTAAGTGGATGATATGTGTTGGTTGGAAATGACAAAGAAATTACCTAGGATTTGAAGACCCAATTGTCGTCCAAATTCGACATGAAAGATATTAGTGCTACAAACTATATTTTGGGCATGGAAATTAAAAGAGATCGGGCAAAGAGGAAGATCTGGTTAAACCAGAGGAAGTATGTCGAGACAATACTACAGAGATTTAATATGCAGGATAGTAAATTGGTGAAGGTTCCTATTCATGTAGCTGTAAAGTTATCTCTCGAACAATGTCCCAAGACACGAGAAGAGGAAGAGGACACGTCCTGTGTTCCGTATACAAGTGCAGTCGGTAGCCTGATGTATGTGATGGTCTGTACTAGACCTGACATTGAACATGCAGTGGGAGTATTGAGCAGGTTTATGTAAAAAGTAGGGAAGGAGCATTGGACATCAGTGAAGCGGCTTTTCAGGTATTTGTGTGGCACTAGTGATTATGGTTTGTGCTACCAAGGAAGACCAAGATTGGATAGAGTATGGGATATTCATGGCTTTGCTGATGCAAACTGGGCTAGAGATTTGGATCAGAAAAGATCTACAAGTGGGTATGTGTTTAACCTATTTGGGGGTACAGTCAATTAGATGAGTAAGAAACAATCTGTAGTGGAACTATCAACTACAGACGCAGAATACATGGTAACCACTCATGTAAGCAAGGAAGAAGTTTGGTTGTAGAGATTGTGTTCAATTATGGGGTCAGTACAGGGAGCTATAAAGATAGACTATGAAAGCCAAAGTGCAATTTTCTTGGCAAAGAAACCCACTTACCATTCAAAGACAAAGCACATTTATGTTCAGTATCACTTTGTGAGGGATATGAAAAAATTTGTGAGCTTTGAGAAGTTGTGTTGGTTTAGAGAAAGAATGGGTGTTGAATGGCTGGGTAAATGACTAAGCTCTCCTGTGGCCCCCTGTGGAAATAAAACAAAAAGTGGGATAACATTGGGTTGTGTTATATTCTTTCCACGACTAGCTCCCCTAGTTATCTGGGGGGGTTAGAGTGGGGGAAAAGCCCCCCATTTGTTGTGCAATGAGGGGTCCGCAAGGGGTTTGAGGAGGGTGGGTAGCCCCCCTCTACGGGGTCTGGATCAGCGCCCTAGGGAAAAAAAAAATTGGACCCTATATTAGGTTGGGCAGACCTACCTAGGGTTTTGCGTATGGTTTTTGCACATGGTTTTGGATGTGATGGTTGTCGGTCCATGGTATTGGATGCTTTTGCATGTATAAATATGTATTGTAACATTGAAAGGAACATAATGAAAAATCAAGATGGTAGTCCCAGTTTTGGGATCCATTAGAAAATCTTTGTGTATATTTGTTTTATGTGTTATGCTCTCGCCTTTGTTTATTTTCTGTTCTTTAGAATTCATAAGCAAGTAATTTTTTTACAGGGTTAAAACCTACACTGTGTCGGTCTACATAACTTTTCTACATGTCTTGTGCTACCTTTAGATTCTTCTTTATAACCTGCATTTCCTGTTCCATATCTGCCAACATGTTTGGTCCAATAAGTACCCTATTCATTGGATCTCTCCAACTAATGGGAGTGTTACAACTTTTCCCATACAGTGCCTCAAACGGAGTCATCCTCAATGCCTCCCGATAACTATTCTTGTTTGTAGCCTCAAACAATAGAAGATAATACTCCCATCCCTTCTACTAGTGCATGACATACATCCTCCAATTGTCCTCTGATATCCTACTAACCCTCAAAGTTTGTCCATCTGTATGTGGATGATAAGCTATGCTAAAGGCCAACTCTGTCCCTAATGCTGAAAAAAACTCCTTCCAAAACTTGGAAGTAAACTTGGCATCCTTTTCTCACACAATCGTCTTCGGAACACCATGAAATCTCACAATATCCCTGATAAAGAGTTATGCTACCTCACTAGCTGAATAGCTAGTCTTCACTAGAATGAGGTGAGCTACCTTGCTCAACCTATCTACCACAACCATGATAATCATGATTACTAGATGTCCTTGAAAGACCTATAATGAAATCCATGGAAATGACCTGCCATTTCCACTCTGCAATTAGAATCGGCTGAAGCAACCCATGTGGGTGCTTATGCTTTGGTTTAACCTGCTAACAATCCAAACATCGCACCATGAACTCTGCCACTTCTTTCTTTAGATTTAGCTAGTAGTAGAAATCCTTTACTTTTGTCAACATATTTTGATATCCAGGGTGACCTGAGTGTGGTTTTACATGAAACGCCCTTAATATAATCTTCTTGTGTTCACTTTCATCTGTCACATGGATCCTATCCCTAAATCTCACCAAGCCACCTATTGTAATATGATAATCCACATCCTAGTCACCTATACCTTGTTGTAGCATGAGCATAAGCTCCATGTACATGTCAACCTATTGTCCTGCCTATAGGATCCAATCCTGTAAATTTCTCTCATATGAGCTCACTGCTACAACATGGTCCAATTACACTTTCTTGTTGATAGAATCTACAACCTTGTTCTCCTTTCCCTTACTACAAACTCTTTATCCGTGTTTGAAATCTTTAACACTGGAGCATTTGTCAACAACTTCTTCAGCTGCTAAAAAATAGCTTCACACTCCTCTGTTCATTCAAACTTCTTACCTTTCCTCTGCAATGATGTAATAGGATAATGTGTGTGAATTTCTCGATGAACCCCCTATAGTAACTTGCTAAACCCATGAATTATCTTAATTCCTCCAAATTTCTACAAGCTGACCACTCCATGATCGCCTTTATCTTTTTCGGGTCTACTGTTATGCCATTCGTAGAAACAACATGTCCCAAGTAGTGTGCTTATGTCTCAAAGAAATTGCACTTTCTAAGCTTAACATACAACTAATACTCTGTTTTCAACCTCAACACTAATACTAAATGCTCGACATGATCTTCCTCATTCTTAGAATATATAATTAAGTTGTCATCAATGAATACAATAACAAATTTGTCCAAAGAAGGATGCAAGACAATTCATCAAACACATAAAAATGTATGGAGCATTAGTCAAACTGAATGGAACTACAACGGACCCACAATTCCATACTTGGTTCTAAAGGAAGTCTTGTAGATGTCATCTTCTTTGATGTGTATCCGAAGGTATCCTGATCGCCGATCTATCTTTGATCAAATTGCTTCTCCCTTCAACTAATCAAACAAGTCATCAATCCTCGACAATGGATACCTGTTATGATCATCACCTTATTATCTCGGAATAGTGTCCACTCAGATGCTGCTATTCCCACTAATATGGGTGTCTATCTTAGAAACAAAAAATCAAAGTCTACTATTGTTTCCTTTTATGAAAAGAGATGAGAGGAGAACCAAGAGGGCCAACCCGAGTTAATTTCATGTCCTTCTTGATACAGCTTCGCCACTTCTTCTTTGTCTGCCTAGCTTCGAAAGAACCTGTGCAATCACAACAACATACTACTATGCAAGAAAAAAGGATCTAAATTCATAAATAATACAGGATCAGATGTGTATTAACCATATACATGCATATATAAACAAGTATAGAAGAATATGGAAGGAAACAAGAATAGCTTTATTCAGATGAAAAGTAGCAAGAGGATTACAACAATGTGCTCTGACCCAGCATCATCCTCTAGCTAAGAAGCCCTTCTTCACCTCAAGCAAAGCTAGATCACCCAACACTGTGAATGTACACAAGAATACCAACAACACTTCTCTATAAGATACAAAATTCTAGCCTCTAGATCTCTGTGATGAGGGATCCATATATAGATGATTACAGAGAGGTGAGTCATCCTTTGGGATCTTGATTAGTTTCTTCTCTTTGATAGTTCCTGCTTCCACTTGGAGAATGATGATCTCTTACTCATCCCTGGTCAAAAATGGAGTGGCAAGTGCCAGAGGGGAAGCTTCTGGAAGATTCCATGATCTTCCACCTCACATTTTTGTCCCTCCTATTTGTCCATTCCCCACCATTGCACCCTATAGAGGAGCAAATCAGTATTCATCGCACCTTATACACTAGGAAGGTGATATGCATTGCACCCCCTGCATTGAGCTTTCAGTATGGTCCAATTTTGACCATTTATGAGCAGTTTTCAGTGGAGAACTTCTGGGAGATGATGTAATCAGTTGACCTTGTTCCTTTAGGCGGTGAAGCAACCCTTTTAGGGACTTAAGAGCCCTCAGTTTATGGACATTTGTGATTGGGGTTGAAGTGCCCAAAAATGTCTATAACAGATTGCCAATGAGGATTACGCAGTACAAGCCAAGGTTTTTCAAACTTGGATCTGATCTATTCTCAACTTGGATTGTGCAGTAGAGGCAGGAAACAGTGGAGGAGATTTGAACCCGTGACTTGTTCAGATCTGAGCTAGTTTGTGTGTAGCATGCGGAGATAGTATTGAGTACTTGTGAGGAGTATTGTACTATGTATTGTTACATGTTCTCTATCAGTATAATATACAGATAGTTGGGGGTTTTCAGCTGTATGCTTTCCCCATTACATACTATGTTGATATGTGTGATTGATGT
>APFE031600890.1:1458-16534 GCA_000404065.3 Pinus taeda | reverse complement strand
AGTTTATGGACATTTATGATTGGGGTTGAAGTACCCAAAAATGTCTATAACAGTTGCCCCCTAAAGCATGAGGTCGTTAATCTTTTTGATGTCGAGTGAAATGCTTTACTATGAGGATCTGATGTTTTTCCGAGCTGGGAGGCGACCTGTAACAAGATACAATACAATACATTATTTTGACAACATTTTTTCATGATCTAGCTGAGGCAAGCATTCCCATGCTCAGCTTTATAAATTCATTTTCATGTACATAGGACAGACAACCGTTTGTGTGACAGACTGATGATATGGACACATCATCCTTTGATTTGGATGATCATCTGTTTGGCAATGATGTACATTCCATGTCTTTATATTCCTGAATATATCGTAGCCCGGATGGATGAAACTAGATCTGGGGTCTCCAAAACTCGTTCAACCTTCACTCATAGTACAAGTCGATCCATGTGAAAAATGTTCTGGAGTCGAACATGGAAATACATCGCCTGATTACCAGCCATTGATGTAAGCTGTTAACAGGCACAAGAGGAATCACCAATAATAACAATGACCCTCAAGGTACTATAGTACAATTCACGTGGTGTGAAAAGGGACTTGGTGTCAAAAACCACGTAAAATCTCTCGGTCGAAGGCCATTGATGTAAACCTGTCACTGAAAGTGAGAAACTTGCCATTGAGGCATGCAAGCTACAAAGTATTGAAAGGGTTGTTCCTAAGTCAACTTCTTGGATAATGAGCTGATGTCGACAAGAAGCGACCCATCGCAGGAGGGCCTTAATGAATCCCACATCAACGACATGGAACGAAGCAAATGATTTTGGAGGTGAAAACAAACTAACGATACATGGTTCAGGGTGGCGGTCATGAAGGAATGAAGCATGAATGTATTGCAGTGGGTGAGACACAGGTGAATTGTCTGAATGAATTCTCTTGAACATATCGGCGACACTGACAATCGATTGGTAGCGTTAACCCCAAAGATGGATGGTGTGATGAACCAATGGTGATGACCAGTGAACGGAACAACCCAACCTGGCATATGCGGAAGGAAAGTGTCATGTTCAAGAGTGACTTGCTACCAATAAAGTTTCTTCAAGTTTTCTTCCCAATTTTCCCCAATCATTGCTGACCATTACCTATTTATTTTTGTCAAGCTTGAGGAGGATAACATATGCTTGTTCTATAATCTACCCTTCGGGTGAACCTGTCGCTATATTTTAGCGAGTCTAGCGACAGCGAAACTCATTCTCGTCCATTTGGATGAGTTGGTCGCTATTAGGTTTTAACGAGTTTAACGACAAAGATAACTTGGTATCTTTCAATTTTACAGAGTTTGAAAGAAATGGAAACAAGACTCCAAAGATTCTTTTTCGTTGTATAATCCCTTAAGTCCAAAAAAGCGTAAAATAATACAAAAGGGATGAATTTTCAATAGTTTTAACGAGCCAAACAAGACAAGCGCTCGATCTTTTTGTGTAATAATCCCTCAGGTCCAAAAAGATTAAAATCTAGAGGAGGGATAGCACTTCCAATGCCTTTAATGAGCTAGAGAGGCCAATCGCTCGGCAATATTTTCATATTTTACGAGTCAGGTGAAAAGAGCTTAAAGAAGACTCGTTTTCGAGGAACGAGTGATGGTTTCGAGTAGCAACTGATTCCAGGTAAGATTTGGAATTTTCCAATCACAGCAGTGTCACAAGGATGGCTAACAGAATCATTCTTCTCAAATGTTCCTCGAAGGGGTAAACAATCATATGGGGGTGAATGATTGGCTAAAAACAGAGTGGAGGTGATGGCGAGAACACGACCAAGGTTCAAAAGCTGGCGATAAGGCATTCACAATGGTTACTTACCAGTTCATTTTTTAATGAGCTTAAATGTTGGGGGAAACATTTGTTCATGACTTATGTTTATTTTTTAACGAGCTTGAACTCTGCGACAACATTGCTCGTGAGTCATATGATAAGAATGTCTCATTCAAGATGCCATTTTTTATGGGGCTTGCACCTTTTGAAGCTATTCCCCGGAGCCTCTTGCATGCATGCTAGGAACGACCAACTACGCCTCTCTACTAAATTAATAATATCACCACCAAGGCTAGGTAGGAACATTTTTCCTTTACTTTTCTGGTGCCCAGGTGGCCCCCGCAAAGATGAACGGTTTCGGCGACTCACCCGACCTAGGTGGTTGAAGTCAACAGAATCATAGAGCTAACGTTAGTTGGTTGCCTCTCGCTTGCTTACAAAAGGTTTGCATGGCCCCAAGTATAGCGAAAAATTCCCAGGTTACCATGAAAGTTCCATATGCATAGGAGACAGAAAGCTCCCTTGGCGATGTCTACCGAAATAGACAAAGGGGAGTGGCATAGAGATACTCCACTCACATAACTTTAATGAAGGTATCTTATTCTAGCATGATCCCATTTTCCTATAAGGACGGGTTCGTCAGACAAGTCATATATGCTCCGCGGAAACCTACTCTATGCCCAAAGTTTTTCCAGTCGAAACAGACCAGGGTGCATGCCCCCTGGGTTTCAGTCACATCCTCCTAAATCACTCGCGCTCATCAGGTGGACAGACTGGAGATCGATGAGACATTCCTTGCGTGAAGAGATCATTTAGGGATGGCATTTGACTATTTGCAGTGTGTGAACCGGGGAATGACATTTG
This sequence comes from Pinus taeda, assembly GCA_000404065.3. Lineage (NCBI taxonomy): Eukaryota > Viridiplantae > Streptophyta > Pinopsida > Pinales > Pinaceae > Pinus > Pinus taeda. The sequence goes on along the minus strand of APFE031600890.1, from coordinate 13,865 downwards.
GTCCACAAGCTTGACTATTTTGCCTTCGTGCGGAAAACACATTACTCTAAAGAGTGAGGAGATGACGGCTCCCATGCAATAAATATAGTCGCATCCAAGGAGTAGATTATAATCCAAGGTTCCTTTAACTACCATCACGTTCATGTGAATAGTTTTCCTTCTCAAAGTAATGGGCACATTTGGAAGGATCCCTAGAGGTCGACTGGTTCCTTTGTCAAAGCCTGTCGTATTTCTCATTTCAGGCAAAAGCGATGGCGAACCAAGCGCTTTCCAAGTAGTTGAGGAAAGGATACTCACAGAAGCCCCTTCATCGATGATGGTACCAGCCATAACCATTTTGTAAGCTTGTACAATGATTCTGAATGGTACACTGGCTGGTAAATGGGGTCTTCCTAGTAGATTCCAGTCGAAGGAAACAACTAGGTTGCTTAGTGGTGGGACCGAATAGATGGCCGGATATGACTCTGATGAAGTTCCTTCCTACGAAAAAGGAATGGAAGGACTGCCCCCAAGTTGATCGGAGTCTGTGTTGATGAAAAGAATTTGAACGATGTTTTTCTCTTTCTCTTCAGTGACGGTATCATTCGAAGATGAACACTCTGAAGGCAAGACCAGGTCAACTGCCGTATCAACCCTTTGACTTTCGTCTGGTATGGATTCAGAGGGCTCATTTTCAATGATAGACACTTCGGCCGACCACAATGACAGGCCAGCCATATTTTCAACTGGTGGAGGACTTGGCAAGAGTTTTTTATATCTAGGAGGAAGTCGTAGCGGTGAAACCGGGCGATCATCCAAAACTCTTTTAGCCTCGTCAAGGAAGGGACAACAGTGGATGGCGTGATTGTCTTCACACAACTTATAAGGAAGTTTAAGATTCTTTATTTTTCCATGTGCTTGACTTTCCCTGGTTGATGGTGACCATTCAACATGATCTCCATAGGTTGATGCTACCGGATTGTGCAAACGAGGAGACCAGTCCCTTAAGATCTGAGGGATGCAGGGACAATCTTAGTGATAGTGGTCTCCATTGCAAATGACACAAGGAGATTTAGGTTTTGACTATGCGGTGTGTGAATTTTCGCTAGACGATACTTGGTTGCTCTGTTTCGATTTTGGTTCCTTTTTCTTCTTTTCCTTTTTCTCTTTCTGCTTCTTCTTCTTCTCCGTTACTTGATTTTTAGCCTTATCGGCTTTATAAAGCGAAGGGGAAGGAGGAGAGGGAGAATCAGATGAAGTAGAAGTTTGGGAGGAAACTCTAGTGTCGTCTAGTTGCTGATTAGACTGTTCACGAATTACGAGATTCTGAATGACAGAGGTAGAGAAGAGCCAGATAGGAAAACCAATTGTCAATCCTGGAAGTGACAAAGTGGCCATATGGGGTGCACCAACATCTCCCCAAGAGGAGAAGGGACTAGGATTTCCTCTAAGGGGAAATCCTTGGTTGGTAGACTCCATTTTCTCAACCTGAAGATCAACGGGGGATTTGTGACGTTATTCTGATTAAAATAAAATTTTAGACACTTTGACACGACTTGTTTTTTCAATTTTAAAGAGTCGAGAAAAAACAAAAGATGACTCTAGTCGCCTTCGATTTTTATTGAGCCTGAAGTGACAAGTGCTAAGAGGACCTTTTCTTTTAAGGAGTCTGAAAAGGAGCAAAATGGACTTCTATGGAGATCTAGGCAGAGAGGATTACCAAACCAATTGCAAAAATGAAGAATACTTTTTATGATACAGCAGTCAATCCTCCTGAATGTTGTTTTCGATGCATTGCGATCGATATGGCAGTACACACGGTTTCCTAAGGATAAAGGATGCAACCTATTGTGGTTGTTGAACTGGTAAATCCCCTCTGCGGACAAAGGCGATCCCACTAGCCCAAAGCGGGTCTAGCAACAATCACACACGCTACACGCAGGTTCCTAATTGCATAAATCAAAAGATCGATTAGAATGATCTACCTGGAATCCAACGCTATTTGTTGCAGAAGAAACGCCGCTCCCGTCCTTTAGCTTTGGCTGGTCACAATCCTTACGCTCCACGTAAACGGACACCTGCACAAGCAAAGAACAATACAAACACTAGCGTAAAATCCATTACATGCAATTATATATCGGTCAGACAAGATATAACTCAAATATCATCAGAAGACACATGAGTGGAACCATAATGATAGTCGTTCATTATTCAATAAAAGAAGAGAAAGATTACAACCAAAGAGGCCTAACATTGAACCTCCTCTGACTGGGTCAGCAACTAAACACGCCTTGCAAAGTGACCTCTTCTCTCAATATTTTGGCAGCATAACTCCTCTATAGCTCTCAATTCTCGCTATCAATCCATCATAATCTCAGCACTCACCTTAGCTCTAGAAAAACTAGTTGGTTCAATGCAGGGTGACAGTCATTTATAGATGGAGGAGGAGGAAGTATGTATTGTATCCGAACACCTACTGAATATTTGGCATTGTCCCAGAATAGCCAATGAACTGGGTTGTCATGGATAAAAAGACGACACTCGAACACTTCCATGGGATTTTTCCCCAGAGAACTGCATGAGCAATGGAGGAAAAAACACTTCAGTGCACGCTGGCCAAAAATCATGACCAAATTTGGGTGGCGCGGGCTTTGTTCTCTGACAGAGCGTCCATGGGTGTGCCCTCTTTTGAGGAACTGAGCCATTGGCGCGGGTTAGACACTGTGGAACCGCACTAATGGAAAAAGGGCACTTTTTAGGGCTAATCTTCAAAGGATGTCTTCAGGGATTTTGAAGTTCATACTTAGGAGAATCCAATGCAAGTGTTTTTAAGTTGTGTCACTGGTCACAGGTCCATAAATGTGTCCTCTAGTGTGCGAAAGCAAGTGTAACAAGGACGGTGACCAACGGTGACAAATTGCTGCGTAACAGATGCCCCCTAAAGCATGAGCCTCGAGAGAGAGAGAGAGGTGAAGTTCTTTACAAGACCATATATAGCTGCTGCCGAGAATCTGCATTGAGAGACACAGTATGATAGTTCAAATACATGATATATGTGGCATGGACACAGCCATCCATAAAGAGTACATGATGATCAAGATCCATAGTATGGACGTAGCCATCTGGTTAGGATCGATGAATAGACTTAGGTATGGTCGCAGCCATCCAGTGAAAGAGTCATGTATCAAAAACACGCCTGGATTACAACAGACACAATCCAGGGTCTTGCGCTCCACCTCGAACCAAACACAAGTACAAGTCCAAGCATGCAAAAATGTGAGCTGAAGTCGAACATGCATGAACATCGTCTGATTATCAACCAATGATGAAAGCTGTTAACAGACGCGAGAGGTACCACCAATGATGACAATGGTCCTCAAGGTACTATAGGTACAGTCTACGGCATGTGAAGGAATGAGCCAATGTCGAACACCCGTAGAGTCATCCGATCGGAGGCCAATGATGAAAACCTCACGTCGAACACGAAGAACCAGCCATTGAGGCATGCAGGCTCCAAAGTACCAGAAGGGAGTCTCTAGGTCACTTTCCTGGATAATGAGCTGAAGTCGAAAGGAAGTGATCATCGTCGAAGGTGGGCCATAATGTTTCCCACATCATCGACACGAGACGGGAAGAGACAATGTTGTGAAGTAAGATTTATGAAATATCAGACAGAGGTGGTTTCTTTCAGATGTCAACTTCTCTTTGAACATATCGGCGGCATGACAGTGGAGTTGGCAGTATTTGACGTCAATGGATCAGAGGTCATGATGACGTGGCAATGAGCAGATGAGAGGTCAAATAGGATCACCCAAACCCATGGAGGCAAGTGAAAAAAAAGTGAGATATCCCCACCTTGACACGAAAGCAGAGAAGTGCCATGTTCAAGAGCGACATACTGCTGACACGACTATAATTACAGTTCCAAAATTTTCTTTTTCCCCCGCCATTTCTGGCGAGTACCCCAATTATTTTTAACAAGCTTGATGGGGATAGCATATGGTTGTGGTATAAGTTCGACCTTCGGTCGAATCCAACCTAGTAAAATTTTAACGAGCCCTAGGAAGGAGAAGCTCAAGTCTCGTCATAATGACGAGTCCAATGTCGTCAAGGTTTAATGAGTCCGACATAGGTAGAACTCGGAGCCTTTTTCATGTTTAGAGAGTTTGAAAAAGACACGGAAAAGAAAACTCCAGAGGTCCTTTTTCATAGAGTTGTGTCTCTCAGGCCCGAAAAAGTGTAAAATGATGCCTGAAAGAACCGCCCGATCATTACGAACGAGGAGTACTTTTCATGAGTAGTGATTTCGACCTGAAAAAGTAGAAAAGGGATCAAAATCACGTCGTCTCATAACCATTAACGAGTTTGAAATGACAAAAACCTGGTAATCTTTTTATATTTTGATGGTCGATAAAAGAACATAAAACGACCGCCCCTTAGTAACCATTTAACGAGCCAAGAGGGACAACTCAGTGATCTTTTCTGCTTTAAAAGGTCAGGAAAAGAGCTAAAAGTGGACCATAAGTAACATTTTCTTGTGTTTTACCGAGCTTGAAAAGTTAAAAAGAAGCTCGTTTGAACTGCACCAGACCCTGTCATTATCCAACCAACAGCATAAAACCCATTTTGACACGAAAATATCCTCAAAATACTCAAAAATAACACTTCTAATGTATTTTTAGGTTAAAATAGTGTTATAAATAGTAAGAAAGTAAAAAACAAATTTACTTTTCACTTTTTACCTTATGAGTTCACTGTTGGAGGGTTTTTAGTGCAAACTTCACCTGCTGATTGTGACCGATCCAAGACACCGTTCGAGCCGCCGTCTGCAACAGGTAGGAGGCCTCATCCTAAGCTTTATTTTCATTCCATTTTTTCTAGTTTTCATCCATATTTTAGCTCCCTGCAAGGGGATTTGAAAATTTTTAGGTCCGTGCCATTGGCGCGTGTTTCCAGCACGGGACCGCGCCAATGGCGGAAATTTTCCATAAAGGTCGCGCCATTAACGCGACTGTCTTAGAAACAGTTGCGCCAATGGCGCGATCTCAATTTCTAACAATTTGGACCGTTAAACTTACAATTTTCTTTCAATTTATGTTTCAATATTTATCTAATGATTGAAATTTGTCCTTTGGTTGCAGGATTTCGCTAAAAATGGTGCTAGAATGGAAAGAACGAGAGCACAACGAAGTTGATGCCCTAGCTTTGGCAGATGATGACTGTATGACTGCATTGAGAGATTGCGGGCTTAAGAAATTCTTCCATACCTCCTACCTACGCGCACAACCTGAGCTACTACGCTTCATAGTAGATGCTTGGGATGTAGAGGATCAGGTGTTCCGCCTGAAGGACCAGACATTGGAATTGGATGTTTCCGATGTCTATTTTATTATTGGTTTATCACGACGGGGTGCACGTCCTATTCTGACAGGTAGTCGACCTTTTGCAGAGAAGATCGAGGAGGTGAAGGATAGGATATGTCCTAATGCATGTTTTGGTGTGAACAGCAGGAAAATAGATATCAACACGGTTCCCAGCTTGGTTCTATGAGTTATTTTGTTTACCATTACCCAGGCAGCAGGTATACAGGCACCCCACGAGGCCAGCAAGAATCACTTGCTGCTGGCCGCCGAGTGTCTCAATCTGACATTGTTTGATTGGGCTTCAGCAGTGACGACCAATATCAAACGACAACTTACCAACTGTAAGAGGGATGGAAACAAATAGTTTGGGTATGGGTCAATTCTAGTGACTTTCTTTCTAGAGCGGCTGCCGATTTTTCGGGTACCTGGAGGGATAGTAGCAGATCCAGTGCTGAGGGAACCGAGATTGCATCGATGGGCAGAACTTATGCCCAGAGGAGGAGGGGGCCAACAGATGTCCTGGAAGCCCGAGTTCTTCATCTGGCTCCGACATCAGATGATAGTCATTGAGGACTAGCCCTATGCGGGCACAGATTTCACTGGAGATCCCGATCTCCCTCTACCTGACGGAGAGGATTGGGATGAGGAGCTGGGTAAGAACTCTTTTGTTTTTTAATGTTTTTATGTATTTAATTTTTTTTTGTTAATACATGTCTATTTCTAACAGCGTCTATATATGTATACATATGTTGGCGCAAAGCGGCCAGCTGACGTGCCTCACAATGTGCGCAGAGCACAACCTGCAGTAGACCCTCAGATAGAGGGTGAGGATGGTCTTGTGCAGAACCTTGAGGCACTCACTCGAGGTATCCCAGACTACGGCGAATTGGCAGATGCGCCCAGAGCTTACCAGAGGCATACGGTGGGAGTGTCTACTCGCGTCCATCGTCTGTTGAGAGGTTTGGTGCGAGTAGTGTCATGCTATCACGAGCATAACCATGCTTAGACGCCTAGGTTTTGTTTTGCACATTTTTTAGGAGTACACTATCAGCGGCTGTATAGACTTTGAGACATGTATTATTTTTGTAACGCGCGGGGCGCGAACACTTTGACACATGTATCTATATATACATATCGATTTTTTGGATGGATCTTTTACATATGATGATGTTTTAATTATGCTATGCAAATGTATCAATTGTATAACATGTGATCCACGTGTTTTTGTATTTTTATATATGCTTATGTTTATTCCTATATGGATCTTTCTCACGCGACTATGTGTTTTATATGCTATGCGACTGTTCGACACACATGTAATCTAATGTATCTACTGCATAACAAACGACCCATTGAAATGTATTTACACGCATATATTTTATTCTTTATACAAAATTTTATTTTTATACAAGCTTAAAAGCACGTGGCATACATGTAAACTATGCTTGATGGGAAATGAAACGGGCATGCCCCCAAACATCGTGTACCAATCCGAGTTATATGCCCCCCAAGCTTCAGTCCATTGAAAACGGGTTGAAGGTTGAATAAATGGTTATGTGTTCGAAAAACACGAACACACGTTTCATTGTTTTAACGAGGTTGACATAATGGTTATGAACTATCCTCGTAGATAAACAATTTCATTATTTTAACGAGGTTGATACATTAGCAAAACTATCCTCGAGAACGACGTTCAACCGTTTATTCGACGGCCTCTCCTCTGGCCAACAATTTAATCCATTGGATGGAATGAAAGTCTGATGCACAAATAGGCCCGAATTTCATTTTTTAAGGAGCTTGACATAGGAGAAAGAACTATGCTCCGACCAATCATGTTTCATTTTTTAACGAGGTCGCCACAAGATCAAAACTATCCTCGAGACACCTTGTTTCATTTTTTAGGGAGCTTGACAGAGGGAAATGAACTATGCTCCGCCCGGTCTTCATCATAATAAAGAGGAAGTTGGGGCTTCTAGCAGTGGCGCTCCCGATGGGAGGTCAAAGCCATGGAAGTCGAGATCCAATGCCCCCAAAACACTATTGACGATGTCGGTAGTGCCGGATATAGGCATGGGAGAGGTAACCACATAGTTGACCTGCGGGGAGGCAGATACAACTGGTGGATGAGAACCAGGAGGAGGTGACAACGACACAGAAGGGCTAAAGAACGATAATTGGTCAATAGTGACAATCCTTCCATTGTGTGGAAAGCAGACCACACAGAAAAGTGAAGAGACGATATCCCCCATGCATAAATATAGTCACGACCAAGGAGAAAATTGTTACCGAGAGCACTTTGGATAACCATTACGTCTATATAGACGGTTTTGCCTCCCAGAGTAATAGAGAGCTGTGGGAGGACTCCTAGAGATGGACATGCTCTTCCGTCAAAAGCCAACAGAGTATGCATGACCGGCCTGAGAGGCAAGGAACCGAGAGCTTGCCAAGTAGTATACGGCATGAGACTGACCGACGCGCCTTCATCCAAAATAGTGCCAGGTAGGGCCGTATCATAGGCATGTACAGTAATCCGGAAAGGCACATGGGATGGAAAGCGGTAAGTGGTCAGGTGACTCCAATCAAAGGAGACAGCTGAACTACTTGGTGGGGGAATCATATGATTGCCCCCTTGTTCGAAAGGAACCAAAGAAGGATCCTCTGAGTCAACAGGGATAAGAGGATCTCTTTCAGACTCAAGAGAATCTGATGAGACGTGAAGAACCTGTTGAGGACTCTCTTCCAGAACAGGTTGGTCAATGGGTGGTAAACTCGAACTAACACGATCGCCGACCAATGGTAGGTCGGGAACAGGTTGGGTGGGGCCAGGTTCAGGAAGAGGAGACTGAACAAGAGAGGTATGTAAACCAACCTTGTGGTCAGTAGGAGGGCAATATGCAGTTGCAAAAAGACGCTGATATCCAGCGGGGAGTTGGGGTGAGGGAACTGCAAGACTTTCCAAAACAGAGGACGCTTTGTCCATGAGTGGGCAAAGGTGAAGGAAATGATTGCCTTCACAAAGTTTGCAAGGGAATTGAATCTTCCCTTTTCCCTTAGTATTCCCAATGGGTGAGATAACATCGCCATGAGCTTCAGTGGACGATGAGGGACGGGCTGGATCACGAGACCATATTCTTAAGATCCTGGGAATACCAGGACAATCACGAAGAAGATGGTTTTCCTTGCATAATATGCAAGGAAACTTAACCTTGTGCGGAGGAGTGTGAAGGAGTCCATCTTCCGTTGTCCATGGTGGAACAACAGTTGTGCTTGTAGTCGTTATTGTGTTTGTAACCGTTCCCTTGTTTGACTTCTTCTTCTTTGTCTTCTTCTTCTTCTTCTTAGCCATCTGGGTACTTGAAATGAGACTTTCACCAGGCGAAGCAGAAGAAGGAGGCGTTGAAGTAGGTGTCGAAGGGGTGGGGTCCACCTTCGGTTCAACGGGATGTTGTGCAGGTGGAGGGACTGATGGAGTATGAGCCGACACAGTAGGGACCACAGAGTTTGAAAATAACCAAATTGGTAACCTGACAGTTAACCCCGGAAGGGTTAATGTTGCCATATAAAGAGCACCAGCATTTCCAGGAGAAGGGAAACGACCAGCATTCCCATCAGGTGGGGAACTTAGGTTGATGAATCCTGGAAAGGTTGCCATATCAAAACGAAATCCTACTCAAGCTAGTGCACACAAGATCGAACTGGGTAATGTGATCATGGCCAGATAAATTTTTAAGACACTTGACTTGACCTTTTCATCTTTAAAGAGTCGAGAAAAGGAGGAAAAGATGACTCTAGTCTCCTTCGATTGTTTAATGAGCACGAAGTGACAAGCTACTCACTTACACCTTTTCTGTTAGACAATCTGAAAAGGATCAAAAGCTGACTACTCTGGAAATCTAGGTAAAAGGGTTTGCCAAACAATCAGTAAAATTACTTATACACCTTAGCGATCATAAGATCAATCAGTAAAATTGCTTATACACCTTAGCGATCAGAAGATCACCAAGGACTTCCCGTACTGCAGTCAATCTTCCCGAATGCTGTGTTCAGTGCATTACGGTTTGTCGGGTGGAAAACTCAGCTTCCTATGGATCAAAGGTTGCAAGCCTATCGAGGTCTCCCAATTTATACTCGACGGTACGTTGGAGCACAGTCCGTACTGGCACCTATCGTTTCACCGTGGAGGAATCACCCAACCACTCAACGATAAACTACCAGGTTTAACGACGTCAGAACACGTCTCTAACCTAGACCTCTAGAATGTGAGCGTTAAGTTTCAATGCGTTATTAGGTTCATTGAATTCATTTTATGGTTTATCTTTGATTAAGTCTCAGTTTCCGGTCTTACCGTATGTGATCTCTTGAAATGTCCTAAATGCAACTATATGCGAAAATTGTATTCATTTCGTTGGATGAATTCTAGCTACAGAAGAGTTGAGAGGTTCACACAAACAAAACGATCACAAAAATCCTAATGCAGCTAATAACAAGAAAGGAAAATCTTTTCTTTTTCTTTTTTAAAAGCAAAAATTAACATAAAATGCTAATTAATGAAAAGCAAAAATCTTTTTCTTTTCTCTGAAAATAGTATAATGCATTTAATGGATTTCAAGAGATATGCACAACCAGATAATTCATTCAAAAGAATCTATAACCAGATCTGAAACATGAACAATAACCCAGCAAAGCAAAGAAAAACCAAGATCTTCAAAGAACTATGTAATCTAAGTCCCAATGAAGTCAGGTAAAAACAAGCAAGCTAAAAGTGAGGCACTTGCAGCATGAAATGCAAAACTCATAGAACTACCAGAAGAATGTGGAAATCAATCAATAAAATGACTGGATCAGTAAATCACAAATCCGACAGAAGGCTCGATAACAAAGCCACAAGGGCCAAGATGTAAAATCGATGGACAAAGGCGAACAACTGAAGGATGGAAAGAACAACCAGCCAAATAACAGTCCAACAGACTTCCAGGAGGTATAAAAAGAGCAAAAAGACACAGATCCAAGCTTAAGAGACTGGCAAACAAGCTAATTTAAACAATTAACCAGTGTGGCGCGACTGTAAGTCTGCAACTCGCGCTAAACAGTAGATTGGTGCGAGTTGTCTGAGAGCAACAAGCGCCAACCAGTGCGACTGTTCAAAGAAAAAATGCGCTAACGAAGTTTTCCAGGCAAAAAGATAGAACGGATGGTTCCAGGCTTGGTTTCTAGTATCTAAAAAGAGCCAGCAAGTACAAAATAGCAAGAACTCTAACCTAGAAAACTATTCAAACCAATAAACGAGAGAAAAATGACATGCAAGGCAAGATTGAGATTGTTCAGTTTGTAAACTGAACCGGAGATTGACTGAAGCGGCGTTGATCTACTTCACTTCTGCATAGCAGGAGTGTTTCGAAGGCTACCTGGCCGCTCTTCAGACTCCATCCACAATTTACAAATCAAACAATACAAAAACAATCAACAAGCAAATCCCCAGCGAAGTCACCAAATTGTTGAACTGGTAAATCCCCTCTGCGGACAGAGGCGATCCCACTAGCCCAACACGGGTCTAGCAACAATCACACACGCTACACGCAGGTTCCTAATTGCATAAATCAAAAGATCGATCGGAATGATCTACCTGGAATCCAATGCTATTTGTTGCAGAAGAAACGCCGCTCCCGTCCTTTAGCTTTGGCTGGTCACAATCCTTACGCTCCACGTAAACGGATACCTGCACAAGCAAAGAACAATACAAACACTAGCGTAAAATCCAGTACATGCAATTATATATCGGTCAGAGAAGATATAACTCAAATATCATCAGAAGACACATGAGTGGAACCATAATGATAGTTGTTCATTATTCAATAAAAGAAGAGAAAGATTACAACCAAAGAGGCCTGACGTTGAACCTCCTCTGACTGGGTCAACAGCTAAACACGCCTTGCAAAGTGACCCCTTCTCTCAATATTTTGGCAGCATAACTCCTCTATAGCTCTCAATTCTCACTATCAATCCAACATAATCTCAACACTCACCTTAGCTCTAGAAAAACTAGTTGGTTCAATGCAGGGTGACAGTCATTTATAGATGGAGGAGGAGGAAGTATGCATTGTATCCGAACACCTACTGAAGATTTGGCATTGTCCCATAATAGCCACTGAACTGGGTTGTCATGGATAAAAAGACGACACTCGACCACTTCCATGGGATTTTTCCCCAGAGAACTGCATGAGCAATGGAGGAAAAAACACTTCAGTGCGCGCTGGCCAAAAATCATGACCAAATTTGGGTGGCGCGGGCTTTGTTCTGTGACAGAGCATCCATGGGCGCGCCCTCTTTGGAGGAACTAACCCATTGGCGCGGGTAAGACACTGTGGACCCGCGCTAATGGAAAAAGGGCACTTTTTAGGGCTAATCTGCAAAAGGTGTCTTCAGGGATTTTGAAGTTCATACTTAGGAGAATCCAATGCAAGTGTTTTTAAGTTGTGTCACTGGTCACAGGTCCATAAATGTGTCCTCCAGTGTGCGAAAGCAAGGGTAACAAGGACGGTGACCAACGGTGACAAATTGCTGCTTAACAGTGGTCTCCCAATATATACTCGACGGTACATGGGAGCACAAGTCCGTACTGGCACTTGCCGTCTCAGAGTGGAGGAATCACCCAACCAACACTGAAAGCAACAGTTACCAGGTTTTACAACGCTGGAATACGTCTCTCGCCTAGACCTCTAGATGTTGTGCATTAAGTTCCAAAGCGTTGTTAGATTCATTGAATTTATTTTAAGTTGATCTTGCTTAGCAGTTTTCCTTTCAGGTTCACCACGTGATGTATATATAATTCCTAAAATGCATGCTAAGATGATAAACAAATGTTTGATCTTCTTTCAACAATGAAAATCCTAGCTATTAAAGGGAAGAAAGTCAAGAATTTTTTCTCCACAAAGCACGAAGCACACGCTAAATGCACAGTCCTAAATCAAGCCAAGCAATCAAAATTAAAATGCACATGCATGTATTTGTTTTCAGCTCTCTTAATGTGTGAATGATGTTAAGAAAGCTATGTGCAAAACTGAATTA
>APFE031600872.1:71680-100242 GCA_000404065.3 Pinus taeda | reverse complement strand
TTTCGCATGCTTGAACTTGTACTTGTGTTCGGGTCGAGGTGGAGCGCAAGACCCTGGATTGTGTCTGTTGTAATCCAGGCGTGGTTTTGATACATGACTCTTTCACTGGATGGATGCAACCATACCTGAGTCTATTCATCGATCCTAACTAGATGGATGCGTCCATACTACGGATCTTGATCGTCATGTACTCTTTCAATGGATGGCTGCGTCCATGCCACATATATCATGTATTTGAACTATCATACTGTATCTCTCCATGCAGATTCTTGGCGGCAGCTAGATATGGTCTTGTAAAGCACTTCACATCTCTCTCTCTCTCTCGAGGCTCATGCTTTAGGGGGCATCTGTTACGCAGTAATTTGTCACCGTTGGTCACCGTCCTTGTTACCCCTGCTTTCACACACTGGAGGATACATTTATGGACTTGTGACCAGTGACACAACTTAAAAACACTTGCATTGGATTCTCCTAAGTATGAACTTCAAAATCCCTGAAGACACCTTTTCAAGATTAGCCCTAAAAAATGCCCTTTTTCCATTAGCACGGGTCCACAGTGTCTAACCCGTGCCAATGGCTCAGTTCCTCCGAAGAGGGCGCGCCCATGGATGCTCTGTCACAGAACAAAGCTCGCGCCACCAAAAATTGGTCATGATTTTTGGCCAGCGTGCACTGAAGTGTTTTTTCCTCCATTGCTCATGTAGTTCTCTGGGGAAAAATCCCATGGAAGTGGTCGAGTGTCGTCTTTTTCATCCATGACAACCCAGTTCAAAGGCTATTCTGGGACAATGCCAAATCTTCAGTAGGTGTCCGGATACAATGTATACTTCCTCCTCCTCTATCTATAAATGACTGTCACCCTGCATTGAACCAACAAGTTTGGCAAGAGCTAAGGTGAGCTAAGATTATGCTGGATTGATAGTGAGAGCTGAGAGAGAAGTTATGCTGCCGGAATATTGAGAGAGGAGGTCACTTTGCAAGGCATGTTTAGCTGCTGACCCAATCGAAGGAGATTTCAACGTCAGGCCTCTTTAGTTGTAATCCTTTTCTTCTTTTATTGAATAATGAACGACTATCATTATGGTTCCACTCACGTGTCTTCTGATGATATTTGAGTTATATCTTGTCTGACCGATATATGATTGCATGTACTGGATTTTATGCTTGTGTTGGATTGTTCTTTGTTTGTGCAGGTGTCCGTACGTGGAGCGTAAGGATAGTGACCAGCCAAAGCTAAAGGACGGGAGCGGCGTGTCTTCTACAACAAATAGCGTTGGATTCTAGGTAGATCATTCTGATCGATCTTTAAATTATGTAATTAGGAACCTGCGTGTAGCGTGTGTGATTGTTGCTAGACCCGTGTTGGGCTAGTGGGATCGCCTCTGTCCGCAGAGGGGATTTACCAATTCAACAAAGGGCATGCCATAATCTGACGGAAAAGGTCATGCTAGTCATTTCCCCTCATGTCAGGCTCCTGCTGGCTTAGGTATTTTTTCAATGATCACTAAAGTCCATGACAGTCAAGGTCTGGTCCTTTAATCGACAAAAGTCATTTTCAATCATTAGGTCTAGGGATTAATCAATTTGGTCTTCAACCATGTCCAATAAATCCGTGCAGGCTAGAGTGAGGCCCTTACAAAGTTATGATTCAGAGAGTTTCATCGTCATGTTGATCGACTTAGACTGTTCTTCAAAACTCTGTTTTGAAGAAAATTCAAACAGTGTTATTAGTGATAAAATTTTCAAAAAAGTCGTCAGTTGATTTCTTCAGGTGCAGTCATGGTTTCCGTGGCCAAATGACCTGTCATGCAATCCCTACAAAGAGTGCTGAAAATTTCATCATTTGAGCTAAAATTTCAAAGGTAAAAGTGAAATTCAGTGTTGCTTTAAGTGAGTGAAAAAGGCTAAAATGAAACATTAGCAAAGTGGGTTTTTGGAGAAGAAACATTTAAACCCACGACTTCAAAGTCTTTAAATAGATGTTTTCAGAAGCAAACAAGGTCATTGTGCAAATCAAGGTCATAGAGAAACGTTGCAAAGTGTGTGTTTAAGAGTGAGTGGGATTCGTTTTCTAGAGCACGGCGCACACACGGAGGGGCGCGGCGCACACACGGAGTGCGGCGCACACAGAGCCACCCCACAGTGAAAAATTTCTACGGGCGTGGCGCACTGGGTTTGGCGCGCGGTGCACACCGACAAAGGCCCGAAATCGTGCCAAATTGCCTCAAGTTTCCTATGAAACCCCTCAAATCAATAGGTAGGCTCTATATCATGGCTTTCTCATCAAATTTTATGTATGTTATGGTGGTTCTTGGCTATGTATAATTGAAACAAAATTCATAAAACGAACCACAAGAAAACACAAAAGGTCATTGTTGCTAGGGTTGCATAATTGTGGTGTTGATGCCAAGGTTCCATTTTCACCCTTCAATTTTCCCTTGCTTGCCATTTTTCCCTATCCCCCTTTCTCATTTTTCCTATTATCCCTACCCTAAAACACTACCAAACCCTATTCCCTATCCCCTCCTCTTATTTGTCAATATAAACCCCAAAATCCTACCTTATCAAAACCCCAAAACCATACCCTATCAAACACCCAAAACCTCCTATATATCCCTAAACAAAACTTCTCCCCATAACCCCTATTCCCATCATATTACTCCCCTCCTAATACTCCTTTTTTTCATTGTTCCCCTTGGTAGCAGGTATCACAACAACACCTAGTTTCACACCACCATCAAAGGGCAGCTCAAGTACAGTACACACAACAATCATGGCATCTGAGCATTCATCAAAGTACGAGATGGAGACACAAAGTGATTCATCCTCGAAAGAATAAGCTCCCAGGAGACATCACAAGAGTGGCAAACATGTTAGGGATGAGCCAACTACCCTCACTGAATTGCAGGCCTTCCCTCTTGCCATGTCATGTTTCCAGCATCTATCATGTTTTGAATTTTGTCAAAGGGTGGCTAATTTCATAGTTCATCATGAGTTGGCCTGTCTTTTTGTGCTTCACCTACATGGAGGTCAGTCTATCTTGGCCAGGGTCACCTTCACATTGACACCCGAAAATATCTCATTGGCAACTAGCATACCAAATGTTGGAGAACAGTGGCACAAGAAAAAGAAGGTGGATAGGAAACACTATGAGCCTTACATTAAGGCCAGATTCTTGAGGAAGCTCACAAGAGTCTTTCCATTCAGATATTTGAAAGATGAGTATGATCCACTCATGAAATTGATCATGAAATACTTCAGTTGTGAGGGGAGGTTCTCTCGTCTATATGCCTATCACATCAGGTTGCTCATGCACTTTACCAGTGTGTGAATGATGAACCTCCGATTTTTCATTTGTAGGAACATAGAGAGGATGAACACCTTCATGCAGCATAAGACCCCTCAGCAACAACTTAACAGTGTTTATCACTTTTCCCTTATCCGGATTTTGGTGGATCATTAGTTGGGATTGCAGGGCATTTCTTGGGAGGACTTCATCTCCCGTGACCTCTTTAGCAGTTCACAGGTATTATCAGAGGTAGAGCATGAGATAGGCGGTCCTTATCATCAGTATGAGCACCATGAGACCACTACTATGCCAGTATTCGTTACATATCAGAGAGGCAGTAGGCACTTGTTTGTAGCAGCAAAGCGAGTGTTATCTCCACCCAGGGTGGAAGGGGCCTCGCTTTCGGCATTAACAACACAAGTATAGGACAAGGGCAAGTGGCCCATGCATGATGAGGGGCCATCAGGTGAACAGGAGGCCGACTTCATCCTCATTCAGGATGATGATGTAGATGTGGAGAGTGCCAAACTTAGGATGACCATCCAGGAGCAGAAAACAGAGATCCAGGACTTGTCACTCAATTTGGAGAGGGCCAAATGGATCATCAGGTATTTGGAGTAGAGGAACAAACAACTTGAGGACCAGCATGAGGTCATGGAGCTGCAAAGCATCCGTGAGAATCGCCAAGCTGCCCAACATAGGAGGATCGAGCTCACTCCCTTGGAGCAAGAGATTAATAATGACCGTGAGTCTTGGCTCGAGCGTATCAACATCCACCTTGAGAGACTGCTGGAGAAGGCCAACAAGGACAAAACCATACTGAGGTGGATGGTTTATCATTACAGGGCATGGAACATGAGTTCAAAGGCTTGGATAAGGAGCTTGAAGGCAAAATTGAGCAGAGCAACAAAGAGACAAAAGAGGCAAAAGGAGCAAGATCAGCTTCAAATCTTGGTTGAAGCCTCTATGGCCCAGTATAGTACCTCTTAGAGAAACTCCACCCCAAATTTCAAGAAATTTGGGGTAATGTTGGTCACATGGCAAATTTTTGGTCACAACAGAGGTTTTTTCTCCCTGTGCGCCGTGCCACTGGCGCGACGCTTAGGATTGGGAGCTCCAAATGAAAAATGGCTTGTATTTTTGGATTCAGCATGCAAAATCATGAAAACTAGTGTTTGGACAAGAAATTTGGGCATGATTTGAGTCTCCAGGAGGTCAAAAACACCCAAAAAATGACCTCTCTGCCCCTATTTTGACACACAGGAAGCAGTCTTGGGAGAATGAATATTTGGAGGGCTAAATGAGCACCAAATTTAGAAATTCCACTTGGGTTGGAAGGTAGATAGGTCAGGATTTCCAAAGAGTACACTTGGGCACATTTTGGACTCTTACAGGTACCTCAAAACAAACTCCAACTTGGCGCGGTGCATATAGAGAAAAAGGCCAAATTCACCTCCGTTTCGCGAAATTTCGATTCGGGACTCTCTCCAATGGGCCCGCTCGACAACTGAGGCAAAGTTTAAAGAGTTTGGCTTCTATCCAAGTGGAAAAGGAAGGCAAACGGTCACCAAAGCCATTTGTCATTTTTGTAACGCTGCACCTGTAGCTAATGGGGTGCTTTCCATCTCCATTTTGTAATGATTTGAGAAAATCCCCAACTCTTGGTCATTTTATCTCCTCAGGGCATGTTCTATTTATTGTATGCAAACCATTTGAAAAGGGTTGGTAGGCTTGTAATTTCTGGGAGACTGTGGGAAAGAAACTTTGTTTCTTTATTGTATATTTTGATAGAGGATTAATGAAAGACAACGACTCTGTTTCATGAGATTCATGTGGTTGTGAGTGTAGAAAATGTGTCTCTTATGTTTCATATGTATTTCCTTATGTTTCACAGTTCATTTCATATTCATTTCCAATGAAATTTTCTAAGTTAGATAAGGTAGAATTCATTTTTATTGCTCTGCCTGTGGGAAAATTTCATGTTCAGTGTTCTTCTTCTGTTGAAAAGGATTCATGTACTTTTGCCCTTTTCACCCTCCTAAGCAATCCCTCCATTCCACATTATTTCAAACTAAATTTCTATACTTTCCGCCTGTCTTGCCTCACGAAGTAATCCGTGCCTTTGTATTAAATTCTCTGCTCATTGCTGTCCGTTGGTCCCATACCATCCCAGAAACTCAGTCATTCATAAAACATTGCTTCTTGTATCCATATTTACTTACTAGCCTAAGATAAATATTTCATTGTAAGTCATCTTAGACCGTTTCATTTACTTATTCACTGAGCATGACTCGGAGAGAGCCCTCTCCTGTTTTGGTAGCGCTAGCTACTAGACTAAGCATGGTTTGTGGTTACCCTGAATTTTTCCTTCCTTCAGCCTAAGGAAGATTTAGGTGCTAACATAGTGGCAACCATACTGTGGACAAAATCAATCCCCTTACTTCTTGATAATTCTAAGCTACCTGTTACACAGTAATTTGTCACCGTTTCTCACCGTCCCTGTTACCCCTCTCCTGCATCTTGGAGGACCCATTCTAGGACTTGTGAGAAGTGACAAGACTTGAAACCACTTGCATTATTCACCTCTAAACATGAGCTTCATATGCCCTTAAGACATCTCCTGCTCATTGCCCTTAAAAACAACCCTTTTTGCATTAGCGTTGGTGCCCTGTGTTATGCCTGTGCCAATGTGGAAAATCCTATTGAAAGGGCGCGCCATTAGCGCTTTGTCCCAGAGTCGCAATCGTGCCAACCATTTTGGGAAAAGTTTTGAACTAATCAAACCTCCGAAGGTTCTGTCCAACTCATTCATCAAACTGATTCCAAGTTAAGTGAGGATGGTTTGGCTTCGAATCTCCTTGGATGGAAAGTAGTTTGCCACCATTTCATGGAAGGTTCCAAGTGATGAAGCCAAATCCATTATTGTGGGGGATTGACCTTATCTCTTCCTTTTCCTCTATAAAAGCATGTCTCCATGGCTTGAGCAAGCTAGTTCTGACTCTTGTGGCAATATTTGTGCTGAAAGGAAGATATCAAAAGATTGGAGTTGCAAGAAGCCTTCTTTGTATCCATAAGGCTTTACCTAAGTAAGGAGACCTTGTCACTAAAGAGAGAGAGAGCTTGTCCCTCACCCCTTCAAGCTTTTGCAAGACTGGTGTAGCTGAGCACCCAACCAAAGGAGGACTTGACATCAGGATGCTGGTTGTATTCTCCTTTGTTGAATTATTAATAATAGATGACTATCATTATGGTTCCATTCTTGTTGTACTTTTAATGGTTGATGTTGAATTATATCCTTCCTGACTGATGTATAATTGCATATATTAGATTTCACGCTTGTGTTTGTGTTGTTCTCTTTGTGTGCAGGTGTCCATTCACGTGGATAGTGGAGGATTGTGACCGGCCAAGGCAAAGGAACGTGGGCAACATCTCTTCTACAAACGGAAGCGCTGGATCTCAAGTAGGTCTTCATCACCTACCTTGTATTTGCAATTAGGAACTTGCGTGATAGCATTGTTTGATTGTTGCTAGACCCGTTCTGGGCTAGTAGGGATCGCCTCTATCCGTAGAGGGGATTTACCTCTCCAACACTTCCAAATGATAAGTTTAGGATTTGATAGGCTGAGTGAGTTGGTTGTGTCCTTTGATTTTTCTCAATAGCGCACTCGCTTCTAGAAGATATAACAGGGCTAATCTAGATCCAGATCCTCCACACATCTATGAAAATCCCAATTTGATTTCAAGAATTCATCGTCAAGAGAGCTCTATATCTCCCGTGTTCAAATCCCATTCATACCCCGACATTTTTGAGTATCTCGAAGATCTAGATTTTGATGAGCAGTTTGAACTATCATTGTTTGAAACCAAATCTGAACGGGTGGTTGACTCTACTGTCCACAATCCATAGTTTCTTGTAGACTTGGAGACAGAAAGGGCCAACTGGTCAATTGATAACTACATTATAGCTCAGCTTCAAACTCTAATTGCTAGTCCCTTACAAACTGTGGACACTCCTCCAACACCTCCGAGGCCAAATCCAGCAAGAGTGATGGTTTCCCATTTTGCACCTCTTGTTCTGCCTCAAGTTCTAGATGATATGCCCGCAGATTATCAAAGAAAAATCCCATTTTTTGATGGCACTCCTAACAACATTACTGCTCAGTAACATGTGGACAGAATGGCAGATTTCTATGAACTTCATGAGATCAATGCAGAGAATGTGACAATGAGACTCTTTGTATAGACATTTGTAGGTGAAGTGAGGAAATAGTTCAGAGGTTTGCCGGTTGCATGCATCACTACCTTGGCTGACCTACAAAGACAATTTTTAAACCGCTGGGAAGTGAAAAAGAATCGTCTTCAAATTCTGGCTGAATATGAGCAAATCAAAAGAAACGCTGGTGAGTCGGTCCAAGACTATTGCATTAGATTCAATTCAATTTATAACGAAATTCCAAATCATCTAAGGCCACCTGTGGGACTAGCCATGGTGAAGTTCCCAGATGGTTTTGATGCTGACATGGCTTATCAATTAAGAGAAAGAGAACCGGCCACAATGGAAGACATGCAGAAGATAGCGGTCAGTGTTGAAGCAAATCTGCTGACCAAGAGAGCTAGAGCGAAGGCAGAGAAGAAGGTCACCGTAAAAGAAGAGTCTTCATCGGTAGATCAATTACTCCAGAAGGTAGAGAAGATGCTTGAAAGGGTGAAACTTGACAAACAAGAGCCACAAGTTAGAAATCCTAACTTTCGTGGTCAGCAGCAACCACAATATAGAATAAGATAGAGAGATCAGCGAGCCCAAGAGCAGACAGCACACCAGCTAGTACAGACACCTTTGCAGCAAAATTTTGTGCATGGACCGGAGTTAGATAAGGACGAGAATATAATAGGTGAAGAAAACCACCTCTTTACTCCTGATGGTTTGCCTATTTATCTCACTAAGGATGAGGAGTATGCAAAGAGTTCGGCTATACACAAAGATGTAGATTTTATCCTAGCAAATGACACCGTCTTGGAGGAAGAATCAGATTAGTACCAAAGAGGCTATATGAATGCTCTGTCCGCCCAATAGCAGCGATATTCACTTAGAAACAGAGATGTGCCGGTCAAACCAATTCAGAAAAAGAAGGATGTTGAAGCATCAAAGAATGATGCATCAGTTGCACAAAGGAAAGGAAAGGAGGCGGTTGATCCAGATAATGGCAAATCACCATCAGCAGAGCAATCACATTAGCAAGTTGCATCGAAAGAAAAGGAAAGAAAAGACCCAGTCAAAGAGGTAGAAAAGATTCTCGCTTTTAATTTAGAGAATGAGATTGCTAAATTAAAGGTATCCATCCCCTTGACTAAAATAATGAGGAACAACAGTTATAGAGGGCAAGTATCTAAAATGTTGAATTTGGCACCCAATGTCCGACATGGTGAATGTCGAAGATGATCAACCTGAAATGATTTTTGGGCCAACATCGAATGGTGAGTCTCTTGATAGTGATGTGCCACCTTTTTATATCAGTTTAAGATTGCATGATTTTGTGTTATGTAATGCCATGTTCGATTCTAGAGCGTCTCACAATCTCATGCCCATTGCTATCATGGATAAGCTTGGTCTGGACATCACCCGACAATACCATGATCTCTATTCATTTGATTCTAGCAGAGTAAGATGTATAGGACTCATCAAAGATTTGGTTGTGAATCTGGATCAACTCCCAATGAAGAACGTTTTGATGGATGTTGTTGTAGTACATATTCCTCCCAGGTTTGGCATGCTTCTTTGCAAGTCTTGGGTAGCTAAATTGAAAGGGACACTACAGCTAGATTTCTCCTATGCAACGATTCCAGTGTTTGGCCAAATGAGGAAACTGTATCAGGAACAAAAAATGAAATACATGATTACAAGCAAGGAGAAACCAACAAATCATCCAATTAATTATGTACATATAGATTTAGAGTCTTTTGTTTTGTATTCCGATAGTTTCAATGATATCGATAGTCAGTTAGTAGAAGCAGATGATATTCCAGAGATAACAGAAAATTTCAGAGGAGTTTTAAAGAAGGAAGGACAAGAACAGCAGAGCACCGTTGAGCGATCAGCTGAAAGTAATGGACAACAAGCAGACCAAGAACAACAAATAGATTTTCAACACTTGCAAGAGGAGGAAGAAGGTTTGTGGACCATGGATTTCAATGGAGCAGTGGAAAATGATGGCGCTAGAATTGGAATTTGGGTACACAGTCCTTTCTCTGCCCCAAACAAAGTGCCTAGTAACATGCGGGTATGCTCTTACAAGTTGGCTTTTGATTGTTCAAATAATGAAGCTGAGTATGAAGCTCTGATTGTTGGCCTAAAGATTCTAAGAAAGTTGAATGCTAAGAGGATTTCATTATATGGTGACTCTGAATTGGTAAAAGAAAGTCAGAGGCGAATATCAAGAAAAGCATCCTAGGATGCGAGCTTACCATAATGCAGTTCTAGACATCATAAAATTATCTTCAGAATATACCTTTACATGTGTGCCTCATATACAAAATAGTATTGTTGATGCTCTTGCTAAGGCAGCAAGTAGTTTGAAGATCCCAATGAACTCCAGCAATAAATTCGAAATCCATGTCAAGCATCGTCCAACAGTTCCAGAAAATCACAAATATTGGCAAGTTTTCCAAGATGATGAGGAGATTGATGATTTTCTGCAAAACAAAGGCAAGTTCAAAGAGACCTCAATTGATGTAGAAAATGACAATGGTATAGGTAATGGTACAGATGAGGTGTAGATCAATGAAATGGACCTGTTGCAGTTGAAGAATAACGTTATTCCTAAAGGCTTGATACCTTTAGAAGAACTCTTTGATAAAGATGATGTTGCCCGCAAGCCAACATTGTAGCCAACAGAGAAGGGTGTGGAAGAGGTCAATATCGGAACAGATGCTAATCCTAAATTGGTAAAATTTTCTAAAGCATTTCCACCAAAGATCAAGGACAAATATATCAGTTTGTTGTCTTCATTTGCAGATGTGTTTTCTTGGGACTATTCCAACTTAAAGATATATGATACCAACATAATTCAGCACACTATACCCATCAAGCCCAATCAACAACCATTCAGACAAAATTTGAGAAGGCTAAATCCAAAGTTGTTTCCATCTATTGAAAAGGAGATAAATAGGTTGTACAAATCAGGGATCATTGTGCCCATTAGATTTTCGGATTGGATCTCTAACTTGTTGCCTGTATGAAAGAAGACAGGTGAGATTCGCTTATGCATTGATTTTAGAAATCTCAATAAAGTTTCATTGAAAGACAACTATCCACTGCCCAAAATGGACAATATACTTCAGCGAGTAGTGGGAGCATCTCGTATGTCACTAGATGGTTATTCCGGATATAACCAAGTTTTTATCCATGAAGATGACCGAGACAAGACAACGTTCACCACTCCATGGGGAACCTTTCATTACGCTAAAATGCCTTTCGGTTTGAAGAACGCAGGTGCCACATTTCACCGTGCAATGGAATTGGCTTTTGCAAATAAGAAGGATTTCTTTTTGGTTGTGTACCTAGATGCTTTGACGGTGTTCTCCAAATCTGATGAAGAGCACATGTACCATCTAAACATTGTCTTTCAAAAGTGCAAAAAATATGGCTTGTCGCTGAATCCGAAGAAGAGCTTGTTCGCCATGGAGGAAGGCAAACTACTCGGGCACATTATCTCAAAAGATGGCATTCGTATTGACCCAACACGTGTGCAAGAAATTCAGCAAATTGATCTGCCCCAAAATAAGAAAGAGATACAATCTTTCAATGGTAAAATGAATTTTCTACGCCGCTTTGTACCTAATCTTGTTGAACACCTAACAGAGATGAAAAACATGCTTAAGAAGGAAAACCAAGTGAAATAGATGGAGGAAGCTAAAAAATCTTTCAATTTGGTCAAATTGGCTCTTTCCTCAGCTCCAGTTCTAGTCAGCCTGGACTACACTCACGATTTTATGTTGTTCTCATTTGCTTCGGAGCACACTATGGCAGCGGTGTTATTGCAGAAAGAGATGATCACGAAAGACCCATTGCATTCTTCAGTAGAGCTATAAGAGATGCAGCCTTAAAATACAACATCATTGAGAAGCAAGCCCTTGCACTTGTGAAGGCATTGAAATATTTCCAGGTATATATTCTACATTCTCATATTTTGGCCTATGTTCCTAACGCTGTTGTAAAATATGTTTTAGTACAGACTGATCTGGAAGGAAGACGAGGAAAATGGATTGTAGCTTTGTTAGAATATGATGTGGACATAAAGCCCACAAAGCTGGTTAAAGGACATGGATTGGCAAAGTTAATGGCCGAATCAAACTTGCACGCTTTAAACATAAATCTGATCGTTGCTATGTCTGATGAGAATGAGGAAGGATCATCAATTTAGGTATCTGAAATGTTTTCTCTTTCTCCGTGGTATTCAGATATCATATATGTGCTTAAAAATTTGTCACCACCACCCGACATGACTAGAAACAAAGCGAGAAAACTCAAGTTGAAGGCTGCCAAGTTTTGCATTCTAAATTCTGCACTGTACTAGAAAGATCCCGGTGGCATTTTATTAAATTGTTTGGTGGAAACGGAAGCAAAGAAGGTCATGGAGGACCGCCACCAAGGAGACTGTTGTGGTCATCTTTTTTCGAAGTCAACAACAAATAAAATTATGAGAGCAGGATACTATTGGCCAACATTGTTTGCTAATGTATATAAGATGGTCAAGTGTTGTCATAAGTGTCAGATTTTCGAAGGATGACAGAAGTTACAGCCTTTGCCACTTAAGCCAATCAGCAAAGATGGATCCTCAAGGTGATATATTATTTCACAAAATGGATCGAGGAAATTCCCACCAGACAAGCTACTGATGCGGTAATCATTTCATTCCTTGAAAATAACATCTTGTCTCGCTTTGGTTGCCCAAATAAGCTAATCACTAATAACGCAGCAGCTTTCAAATCAAAAAGTATGGTAGAGTTTTGTCATAAATATCACATCATTTTGGGTCACTCAACTGCCTATCGTCTGCAAGGCAATGGATTGGCACAATATTCGAACAAATCATTGGTCAACATCATCAAGAAGCTGCTGGAAATAAAAAAGAAAAGCTGGCATAAGAGGTTGGTCAATGCACTTTGGGCAGATCGGGTCAGTCAGAAGAAATCCATAGGTACATCACCTTTCGAGCTTGTTTATGGATTTGATACAGTATTTCCTACCTCTCTCATTACCCCGGTAGTCAAACTTCTTCAGGAGGTTGGCAGTGAAGAAGATCCCATGCAGAGAAGGTTGAATCAAATGGTCCACTTGTAGCAGACCAGAGAAGAAGTTTTCAAGAACACATCCAAATTGCAGGAGAAGATTAAGAAAATTTATGACATAAAAGAAAAGGTAGACAAATTTCAGTTGGATGATGTGGTGTTGAAGTGGGATGCAAGGAATGAGGAAAAAGGTAAGCACGGTAAGTTCGAAAACCTCTGGAAAGGCCCCTTTAAAATTGCAGCATATCAGGGTCAGAATGCCTTTCTTCTGAAGGAAATGAACGGGGAATATTGTCCAGGAGGGCCGATCAATGGTCGGCTGGTCAAGCGGTACCATTTCTGAGTTATTAACGTTGCTTCCACTATCACTGTAAATACCATTTTATTTCAGTTTTGTTAGATTTTGTCAAGTTAGTCTTCAAGTCATTTCAATGTCAAATTTAAGGCAGTTTTTTTGGTCATTTCGGTTTCATAAATGAGTTAGAGTCTTGTGTTGTTTGTCGAAATAATGACTCCATAGCCCAATGGACGAAGGCACTGTCTAGCTCTTCCAGAGATCTGTTGTTCTTGCCGCCTCCAAGGAACTAACATCCCCAATTGGAGACAATGTTAGAGTCGGTCTTGTTAGTCCTCCATCAGAGATCAAAACTCTTTCTGCATTTGATTTTTAGGAGTCCCGCTCCATTCACCCAGCTGCATTCCACTAGGGGCATGCCATAATCTGACGGGAAAGGTCATGCTAGTCATTTCCCCTCATTTCAGGCTCCTGCTGGCTTAGGTCTCTTGTCAATGATCACTAAAGTCCATGACAGTCAAGGTCTGGTCCTTTAATGGACAAAAGTCATTTTTGATCATTAGGTCTAGGGATTAATCAATTTGGTCTTCAACCATGTCAATTAAAGCCATGCAGGCTAGAGTGAGGCCCTTACAAAGTTATGATTCAGAGATTTTCATCATCATGTTGATAGACTTAGACTGTTCTTCAAAACTCTATTTTGAAGAAAAATCAAACAGTGTCATTAGTGATAAAATTTTCAAAAAGGTCGTCAGTTGATTTCTTTAGGTGCAGTCATGGTTTCCATGGCCAAATGCCCTGTCATGCAATCCTTGCAAAGAGTGCCAAAAATTTCATCATTTGACCTAAAATTTCAAAGGGAAAAGTGAAATTCAGTGTTGCTTTAAGTCAATGAAAAAGGCCAAAATGAAACATTATCAAAGTGGGTTGTTGGAGAAGAAAAAACTAAACCTATGACTTCAAAGTATTTAAATAGAGGTTTCCAGAAGCAAACAAGGTCATTGTGAAAATCAAGGTCATAGAGAAACATTGCAAAGTGATTAGGAGAGAAAAGTGCGTGTTTAAGAGTGAGTGGGAGTCGTTTTCTAGAGCGAGGTGCACACACGGAGGGGCGTGGCGCACATACAGAGCGCAGCGCACACAGAGCCACCCCACAGTGCAAAATTTCTACGGGTGTGGTGCACTGGGTTTGGCGCACGACGCACACCCACAAAGGCCCGAAATCATGCCAAATTGCCTCAAGTTGCCTGTGAAACCCCTCAAATCAACAGGTAGGCTCTATATCATGGCTTGCTCATCAAACTTTATGAATGTTATGGTGGTTCTTGGCTATGTATAATTGCAACAAAACTCATAAAACCAACCACAAGAAAACACCAAAAGTCATTGTTGCTAGGGTTGCATAATTGTGGTGTTGATGCCAAGGTTCCATTTTCACCCTTCAATTTTCCCTTGCTTGCCATTTTTCCCTTGCTTTCCATTTTTCCCTATCCACCCTTTCTCATTTTTCCTATTATCCCTATCCTAAAACACTACCAAACCCTATTCCCTATCCCCTCTTATTTTTCAATATAAACCCCAAAACCCTACCTTATCAAAACCCCAAAACCCTACCCTATCAAATCCCCAAAACCTCCTATATCTCCCTAAACAAAAATTCTCCCCATAACCCCTATTCCCATCATATTACTCCCCTCCTAATACTCGCTTTTTTAATTGTTCCCCTTGGTGGCAGATATCACAACAACACCTAGTTTCACACCACCATCAAAGGGCAGCTCAAGTATAGTACACACAACAGTCATGGCATCTGAGCATTCATCAAAGTACGAGATGGAGACACAAAGTGATTCATCCTCGAAAGAAAAAGCTCCCAGGAGACATAACAAGAGTGGCAAACATGTTAGGGATGAGAAAACTACCCTCACTGAATTGCAGGCCTGCCCTCTTGCCATGTCATGTTTCCAGCATCTGTCATGTTTTGAATTTTGTCAAAGGGTGGCTAATGTTAGATTTCATCATGAGTTGGCCCGTCTTTTTGTGCTTCACCTACATGGAGGTTAGTCTATCTTGGCCGGGGTCACCTTCACATTGACACCCAAAAATTATCTCATTGCAACTAGCATACCAATGTTGGAGAACAGTGGCCACAAGAAAAAAGAAGGTGGATAGGCAAACTATGAGCCTTACAATTAAGCCAGATTCTTGAGGCAGCTTCACAAGAGTCTTTCCATTAGAATATTTGAAAAGATGAGTAATGCTCACTCATCGAAATTGATCATGAAATACTCAGTTGTGAGGGGAGGTTCTCTCATCTATATGCCTATCACATCAGGTTTCTCATGCACTTTACCAGGGTGCGAAGGATGAACCTCCCATTTTTCATTTGCAGGAACATAGAGAGGATGAACACCTTCATGCAGCATAAGACCCCTCAGCAACAACTTAACAGTGTTTATCATTTTGCTCTTATCGAGATTTTGGTGGATCATCAGTTGGGATTATACGGCATTTCTTGGGAGGACTTCATCTCCTGTGACCTCTTCAGCACTTCACAGGTATTATCAGAGGTAGAGCATGAGATAGGCGGTCCTTCTCATCAGTATGAGCACCATGAGACCACTACTATGCTAGTATTCGTTACATATCAGAGAGGCAGTATGCACTTGTTTGCAGCAGCAAAGCCAGTGTTATCTCCACCCGGGGTGGAAGGGGCCTTGCTTTTGGCATTGACAACACAGGTACAGGACAAGGGCAAGAGACCCATGCATGACGAGGGGCCATCAGGTGAACAGGAGGCTGACTTCATCCTCATTCAGGATGATGATGTAGATGTGGAGAGTGCCAAGCTTAGGATGACCATCCAGGAGCAGAAAATGGAGATACAGGACTTGTCACTCAATTTGGAGAGGGCCAAATGGATCATCAAGTATTTGGAGTAGAGGAACAAATAGCTTAAGGAATAGCATGAGATCATGGAGCTGCAAAGCATCCGTGAGAATCGCCAAGCTGACCAGCATAGGAGGATCGAGCTCACTCCCTTGAAGCAGGAGATTAACAATGACCATGAGTCTTGGCTCGAGCGTATCAACATCCACCTTGAGAGACTACTGGAGAAGGCCGATAGGGACAAAACCATACTGAGGCGTATGGTTTATCATTACAGGGCACAGAACATGAGTTCAAAGGCTTGGATAAGGAGCTTGAAGGCAAAATTGAGCAGAGCAACAAAGAGACAAAAGCGGAAAAAGGAGCAATATCGGCTTCGAATCTTGGCTGAAGCCTTTGTGGCCCAACGTAGTACCTCTTAGAGAACCTCCATCCCAAATTTCAAGAAATATGGGGCAATTTTTGTCACATGGCAAATTTTTTGTCACAACATAGGTTTTTTCTCCCTGTGCACCGTGTCACTGGCGCGGCGCTTAGGATTGGGAGTTCCAAATGACAAATGGCTTGCATGTTTGGATTCAACATGAAAAATCACGACTACTAGTGCTTAGACAAGAAATTTGGGCATGATTCGAGTCTCTAGGAGGTCAAAAACACCCAAAAAATCACCTCTCTGCCCCTATTTTGACACACAGAAAGCAGTCTTGGGAGAATGAAGGTTTGGAGGGGAAAATGAGAACCCAATTCAAAAATTCCACTTGGGTTGGAAAGTAGACAAGCGAGGCTTTCCAACGAGCACACTTGGGCACATTTTGGACTCCTACAGGTACCTCAAAATAGCCTCCAAAGTGGCGAGGCGCATATAGAATTGGGTGCGGCGCATATAGAGAAAAAGGCCAAATTCACCTCTGTTTTGCGAAATTTCGATTTGCGACTTTCTCCAAGTGGGCCTGGTCATCTACACTTCACTTGTTTTGGCAACTAAGGCAAGGTTTAAAGAGTTTGGCTTCTATCCAAATGGCAAAGGAAGGAAAACGGTCACCAAAGCCATTTGTCATTTTTAAACGTTGCACCTATAGCTAATGGTTGGCTTTCCATCTCCATTTTGTAATGATTTGAGAAACTCCCCAACTCATGGTCATTCTATCTCCTCATCGCATGTTCTATTTATTGTATGCAAACCATTTGCAAAGGGTTGGTTGGCTCGTAATTTTTGGGAGACTGTGGGAAAGAAACTCTGTTTCTTTATTGTATATTTTGGCAGAGGATTAATGAAAGGAAACGGCTCTGTTTCATGAGATTCATGTGGTTGTGAGTGTAGAAAATGTGTCTCTTATGTTTCATATGTATTTCGTTATGTTTCAGAGTTCATTTCATATTCATTTCCAGTGAAATTTTCTAAGTTAGATAAGGTAGAATACATTTTTATTGCTCCGCCCTATGGGAAAATTTCATGTTCAGTGTTCTTCTTCTGTTGAAAAGGATTCATGTACTTATGCCATTTTCACCCTCCTAAGCAATCTCTCCATTCCACATTATTTCAAACTAAATTGCTATACTTTCCTCCTGTCTTGCCTCACGAAGTAATCTGTGCCTTTGTATTAAATTCTCTGCTCATTGCTATCTGTTGGTCCCATACCATCCCAGAAACTCAGTCATTCATAAAAAATTGCTTCTTGTATCCATATTTACTTACTGCCTAAGATCAATATTTCATTGTATGTCATCTCAGACCGTTTTGTTTACTTATTCACTAAGTGTGACTCGGAGAGAGCCCTCTCTTGTTCTGGTAGGGCTAGCTACCAGACTGAGCGTGGTTTGTGGTTACCCTGAATTTTTCCTTCCTTCAACCTAAGGCAAATTTAGGTGCTAACATGTTGTACCTCTGTATGATCTTAATCTAATGTCATTTGTGATAAAGTTTCCTTTCATTTGCTGAATTATCAAATCAGAATCTCCTAAAACTGATATCCTATCCGCCCCTAGGCTTTTGATCACTTTGAGCCCAAGCAGAAGGGCTTCATATTCGGCCATGTTGTTGGTGCACCTAAAATTTAACCTATATGCATGTCCTTCAGCACGATCATTTTGCATATAGTGTATCCAAATGCCTACCCCTACTCCCAACTTATTGACAGATCCATCAAATTCCAAATACCATAGGATTTCTTATCTAGAACTATTATCGGAAGTTTTCAAGATTTGTTTAGTAGGCAGGTTTGAATTTTTCATGGGATTCCTCTTGTGTGACTGTCAATTTATTGTTCTCTAAGACTTCTTGGATTTGAATAGTGGATTTCTCATTTAGGAGTTCATCTTGGCCTAAGATCAGAATTTTGACATCAGATGGAGGGCAAATCTCAGTGTTGTACAAGATGAAAGAATCCATGTCTGAATGCATAGAATAAATAGGAAATTTTTGGCGTTTTTCTTGGCTACTAGCCACATACTTCATCAAAGTTTCCCTATATAATATCTTTGGATGGCCAAAGACTGAGATGGTGGCATAGGACATGTCAAGCTGTAAAGAACCCTGAAGCTTGGCACCCCAAGATCTAGATAATAACATTCTGTATTTGGGCAGGATATCAGCCACTACTACATCCATTAGAATTGTCTTGGCAGGGTATTGGACCAGTGATACACACAGATCTTTAATCAATCCTAGGCATCTAATTTGGCTAGAATCAAATCAGAATAGATCTTTGTATGGTCGGGTTATGTCTAGTTCTAATTTTTCCATCACTGATTTGGGAATTAAGTTGTGAGAGGCCCCATAATCAAACATTGCATTGTGAAGTATCTTATCATGAATATTTAAGCTGACATAGAAAGGAGAAACTCCTCCATCTATAGATTTTCCATTTACTTCAGGTCCAAATGTAAGTTCTGGTTGGTCATCAAGGACATTCATTGCATCTCTGTTTTTATGGAATTTGTAGCGATCTACAAATTTGTTCCCTAAAAATTTCATGCCTAGCCAATTCAGATAGTGGAATGGCTATTTTTAACTTGCTTATTTCGGTCTCCAAATTAAAGGGTTTTTCTGTTTGTGTTTTAACATTTCGGGAAGCAAGGTTATCCTTAAGGAATTTAGACTTCTGTGATCCATAACATTGTTTAGAGAATTTTCGGTGAAATCACATAAATAATCATTTGTCGACGCATTTCGAACCAACCAGTGTGGTTCATCGTCAGGACAAGTTGAAGAACTGATCCAGCATAGCTAGTTAAATAGTATAGGCAGAGACTCCAAAGGTTAGATTCATAACGACTAATTATGACCTTATGACCCCATTCAAATAATTATTATTCGTGCTATATTTTTAATTATTATCATTCCTAGAAACTAGTTAAATTAGGTAAAAATCCATAAGTAAAGAACTCCTCCTGGATAGTAAATAATTTGCTAATTTAACCAAATCTAATTGTTTATATATATAAACATATATATATAGATATATATTATATATATATATATATATATAATATATACAAATATATAAACATATAACGTTTCAAAAAGATTACTAGTACAGTAAAAAAATTCCCCAATTTTTTTTTTTTAAAGGTAAAATATATTAATTATTAATGCAATTATACATATAATCAATGTCTATATATAATATATATATAATATATATATAAATATTATATATATATTATATAAAATCATGAACGCCAATATAATTGATTAATCATTATAATTATTCCAATTATAATACCCATGTAATTAGGTAGATATATTAATACATATAATGGTTCAAAATTTATTTATCAAATTAGGTAATTTAGATAATAGAAGGGATTAAAATAAACTAATTCCAAAACAATATTAGTTTAAGTTTTAAATTTTTTATAAAAATTATATATTTATATATATATTAGATAGATATATATAAACTATATTTAGAAGTTAAATTATAATTATTATATTTATTAGAAATTTATAATTAATTGCTAAGGGTTGGTAATTTGTAATTTTTTATTAGTCACTAAATATTTATCTATATTATAGTTATAATAACAGATTCATTAGGAGGAATTAAATTAATCTTAAAGTCTAGCATAAAAGAATAAATTATTATACTCTATCGAAATGATTCATCCATGGTTTATTAATAACAAAAAATAATAGTATGTGATAAGGTATATTACTAATTAATTATTTATATTTATCCTTTCAATACTAAAGGTATAGTAAAAATCGAGTATATATATAATTGATGTCATGAAAAATAATTTATTAAATTATTTCTTATTATAATTATAATATTTAAGTTTATGTGTAATCACATACTAATAGTAAATAATAGTAATAAGGTGAATACAATAAATGGTTCGAAACCTATTTTATCAAATATCTTATTAGTAGCTTATAAAACGAATAAAAAGGTAATTATGCTAATAGAGGGAATAAATTATACTAATTCAAAATTACTATTAGGATGCAAGATTCAAATTAAGATTAACAGCTAAAAAATATAAAAAATATTTAATAAACCAAGGGAAGAGGACTAACCACAGAAAACAACCCCAAAGGGGAGGAAACACGAAACCCTAAGACCTTATAAATGAGGGACCGAGGAGGCTAGGAAGACAGGGCTGGGACCCAGCAACTGCTAATCTTCCAGCCATCATCCCTATTAAGATTTTTCGGCCTTTTCTCAATCTCCAGAGCCTCTCTAAACTTGCGATGGTGAAACTGAGCAGCTTTAGCAATGACTTGAGCTTCTTCAATACAGACATTATGCATCGTCCTCTCGGCATGTTCAGCCAGGGCTGAGGACTTGGTCCTTCCATGCCTTAAGTCCACTGAATGCTCACTAATCCTTTGATTGATAGAGCGACCCGTCTCACCAATATAAGGTGTCCCACAGGAACATGAAATGACATAGACGCCCTTCATGTCTTTAGGGTCAATAGAATCTTTTACAGATCTGAGGGAGCCACGTATAGTATTGAGAGGCCTAAAAGTTGTGGGCACATCGTACTTCTTCAGAATCCTCGCAATCCTATCAGTGGTCCCTTGGATGTAAGGAAGGTTAACCCCCATGACACGATCATTTGGATCTCTACGGATTGAGGGCTCCTTCTTGGCCTTGAGGAAGGTTTTTTGACCTAGGTGTCTACTGTAACCATTCTTCACAAAGACATCTAGGAGATGAGCCTTCTCCGTTTCCAAGTTCTCTCTTGGGCCTTCCTTCAGGTATGTTTGAAACAAGGAAACTAATCAAATGTTTGAGACAGTTGTTTAAAGCCTAGAAACTAGGCTGGAGATAGACTGAAATAGATTTTATTTACTCATGTTATTGCATAGCAAAAACAGTTTCAAAGGCTAGCTGGCTAACTTCAGACTCCATCTGTAATTTTTAGAAACTAGACAACAGTAACAAACAATCATTCATTCCCCAGTGGAGTTGCCAATGATGTTATCACTCAGGTTGTTTCCCAAAACTTGTGAGAAAAGGGAATACGGCCAAGGTAACCACTAACAAATCTTTTCAACACAGATTCTAGCCAATCTGCATCGAGAGAGGGCTCTCTCTTTATGATTTAGATTTGTTTGAGGTATTTTAGGCTAGTTATGATGTACAGGGTTTTGTTTTGAGTTTGTTGGATGGTAATCTTGAACAGAACTAGGATGCAAGTATGAGCAGTTTATTCCACAGGGCTAATGTAGTCTATGAGGGTGAACAACTGAATATGATCTCTTTGACCAAAGGTGATACTACAGAGCAAGGTAATCAATCTTGGAGCAATCTTATGATCTAGAAATAGATGGACTGAAAGCCAGTCGGTGAAGGGCAGTTAAGAATCCTTCATCATGTTGGCAGAGGGGAAATGTATGAGTATTATCAAGGAGTAGTGAAGAATTCCTTATTAATATTCAAAGTGAAAGAATTAGTGGAAACAGGAGCAACTAAGAATTCCTGTTTATGCTAACTCTGAAGAAAACATAAGTAATAATAGAGATTGAACACAGAGTGTATTCAAACAAATTTTGGGCTATTCTTTTTCTCCATTACTAAGATTATGAAACACATACGAAATTTGCAAACACAGAGAATATAAAACACAGGTTAGAATAACTTATTGATCCATAGAACAACACAAGAATTCTGTAGCAGGACCCAGAACATCAAAATCACATTCAGACAGTGCAGCAACAGTGAACTTCAAGAGCCTTTGTATTAAAATATCCTCAGAGTTACAACACAGTCTCGAAGAGATATCACCAACCCCGAATACATCTCACAGGGAGGTATTTATACAAAAATGAGTTACAAAATATCTTATGGAAAAAATATCCTGCAATAACTTCATTCATCTACTTTACAAGAGAAGTAAATGAGAGAAATGAATGCAGAAGTAAATTTTCGTGTGCTGGCTATTTAGTTTGTCAGAGATATTTGACTTTTTGAATTGAGTAAGTTGGCTGGTAGTTGTCCCTTGATTCTGTGTTCCTACGTTGTTGTCCCGACTTGACTCCCTTTCTCTGTTGTCTTCACCTTTATGATATGTGCCACGTGTTTTGACATTGGATTAAATGGAGATAATAAATAAAATTTGGAACTACCTTGGTAAGACCTCCAACATCCTCTGCCACCATTGGTCTATTGGAAACTGGTGTCTTTGTATTTTTATTAATGTTTCATCAACTTCAGTATACCCGTAGAAGTTGGGCTGGACTGCAAAAAGATGATTTATTTCATGTTCGATATAGAAAATATTTTCCAACTTGTCATATAACCTCTGTCCAGAGGGAGGTCCTATGTTTTTTGAAGTGCTTAATGGTGTTGTGATCTGATTGGAAACATATGTATTTACCCTGTGAGCATATCGTTCATGTGTCAACAGTCTTTGATTGCTGGTTAACAAACTGGGTAGACCCTTCTACTGTAAGACTGTAAACTTCTCTGCAAAGGCATTTATTTCCATCTACATTTCTTGGCACTTTCTTTCTAGATTCTATATAAAATTCCTCATGGTTAACACCTTTTTTACTGTCAAAATAGTGCTTGTTCTGTCCCTGATCTCCAAAGCTACTAGTTGTTCCCTGGTGTGAGTGTTCAAAAAATGAATTAGTCTATTGGCCTGCTTGGCCATGTTTCCCAACGATGCTCTGGCCTTTTGAATCTCTAATTGGGCTCTTTCTATCAATTTAATTTTCTCATGGATTGTCTGAATTAATTGTCATTGATCAGTGATAGACTGGCCAATTTTGGTCCACAAAATTGTTTTAATTTCTGCTAGAGGCTTATGAAGGGTGAGATCTTTCTCCAAGGATTTCACCTTATTCTCTAAGGCCTTTACCTCTCTAGTTTTCTCTGCCACTGTTATCTTAGATTTGTCATAGCTTACCTCTAGTTTGGCCAACCTTTATTTGGCCTCTTTAAGCTTTGACATTTGGACTTCTATCTGCTTTATTGCTTTCATCATTTCTTCCATGCTCATGCTGGTATCTGGTCCTGTTGTTGCTGAAGCATCTGTGGCTGATGTACTTGCTATTGATGCTGGGACAGTGGGAGGAGTTGCTGCTGTGATTGTGGGGGGAGCAGTGGTAACTGTTGGAGCTATTTCAGGTGGCTGGGAGGTCGACTCTCCCTGCTTGGCTTGCAATGCTTTCTCCAATTCTTGCTCTGTTTCAGTTAGCCTTTGATTCATCTTTATCAGAAAATCCATCATGTCTTCTTCTGCCTTTTCTTGTGCAAGTTCTATAGTTTGTGGGTGCATGATGATAGACAGCTTCAATTGCTTCCTAAGTGCAGCAATATCTTCTTCCTTTTTCTTTATCAGTGCTTTGATGCCCTTGGCATCCTTGGGATCATGTCCCAGCTCAATAATTATCTCTTCCAAGGTCTTTATTCTATTTTCTTTAGCCAAGGAAGATATCTTTTCCAAATCCAATTGGGCAGATGTATTGCTTAATGACTCCTTCAATTGGTGGGCAAGCATTGCCTTGTCTACCAATGTAGCATAGACCATTTCACCAGTTTGTTTGTGCAACTCGATCTGGTCCATTGGGTGTATGTCTTTAGCAAGGACCTCTAGAATTGTTGTTATGTAGTCAGCAGTTGATTGTGGCTGCTGAACCTTAGGCTTAAAATGACTTAAGATCATTTTTTCCTCCTTAATGTCATATGATGCCATTAGTCTTTGTTGTTTGGAGGGTGTCATTCTGAGAAATTTATCATAGAGCTGCAGTCTCAATGACTCATTTTGGGCCTTAATGTCCATGAATGTTCGTTTAATATCAGATCGTTGCTTACTTTGCAGCCTTGAGGACGAAAATTATATACCATGCTGCTTCTCCACATCATGCCTGTGAGAGCTGGTGCATGTCTGTAGGCTGGTTTTCCTCTCCTCTCTTGGGCTTTCTGTAATTTCTTCAATAATTTCCTCTTCATGTAGAGGATCTACTCTTTTCCTTTTCGTCTCTGGCTGCTCTGTTGATCCACTTACATGTGTGGTCTCTTCTCTGTCCCTTTTCTTGTTTCTTTCCTCATTAACGGGAGTCTGTAATGTTGGTACCTCTGGTGCCTCTGTTTGTAGTGAAGGGGCTTCCCCTTGAACCTTTTCCTTTGATATGGCAGGCTGCTCTTCCATTGTGTGCTGCTTTGTATCCACCACCTCTTTACCCTTTGATGTTCTAGCAGTCGGTGTAGTGTTTTCTTGGGCTGGTTGCTGTGAATTTCTAGCAGTTGATGTGCCTTATCTAGTTTGTTGTGGCACTTTGAATGACACCTGCCCAAAAGAATCCAGGTCAAGAGTCTTTTCAAGATTTAACATATTTTGTTCCATTTTCTCTTCCTCGGTGACCTGTTCAATTAGTGTTCCTTCTACCCACTCATCCTGGTTGGAAAATTGTTCTATTTCAGGGATGTTGCAATGTTCATAGGCTGACAGCCTATATTTTATCTTTCTTGCATTGATAAATCCATTTAGGTCATAGGGTACCCACCAAGAGCTCCTCTTTAATCTGAATTTTTCACCCAATATCTGGTCGGCCTCTTTCCATCCATCTTTTTTGTTCATAATGTAGGGGCCTAATTGGTCTCTCAATTTCAATTGAGCCTTTTTCTTGGTACTATGAAAATGAGTAAAATCTAAATTGATAAATTTCCTAAAATATTCCAAGGCAAACAGTCTCATTGGCACATATTTTGGCAGCTTGTAGGGGCACAACTCACAGCCATATATCCTGATCTCAGTGTGATTCTGGTATAAGTACCAGTCACCAATTTTGTAGCTTTTGGAGAGCTGTAATATTTTTTGCATATCATAAGATAATATAGGAGGAGGAGCCCTCATCAGCAGAGAAGAGACTAGATGGAAAAACATGTCAATAAACTCACAGTAAGAGTAAGGAGAGTTGTGGACTTCATGAAAGACTGAGGTCCAAAAAAACACAGACCTCTTTTCTCCTTTAGAGTTCAATTTTATAATGGGAAATTGGAAACTGTGTGGCTGATAATAGAGGAGCAGATGATAGATGTAGGATGATTACTTGAAGACTCCCTCCCTATCTAGATTCAAGAGCTAGTCATGGATCTTGTTGGCAATAAATTTAGCATAGTTGTATTTGACAGCAGGGGACTGCCCTGGAGTGAATATGGATAATAAGACTAGTGTAGTTTCATCAATATATTCACTTGTCTTGAACCCCAGAATATAAGATATCATATCGAAAAGTAATTTACCCACTTCATTGAACCATGCATAGTGAAAAGGAGGTGGCTCTGTGGGCTGACAATTTGGTTTCATAAATACTTGGGCAATTCGAGCTATCTCTGAGATGGGGAGTTTGGGACCTTCATCAAGCAAGAGTTTCATAGTAAGAGGAAACAAAAGATGAGTTGGTTTGAAGTTTAGCATTTGATTTATGGAGTCAGGAGTTATATGAAAGAGGGTAGTTCCAGATGGAGTTTTGACTGCCCTTTGGGTTGGTTCATAGTTTTCATAGTAGAGGTGAATTATCTCAGGGAAAACATTGACAGAGGGGAGGTAGTACATGGGTAAATTTGATTCCCATATCCCATAGAAATCATTTTTTCTTAGGTAACTGTTCCTGAGTTCACAGAATGCTTGGATATGGTTTCTGTCACCAACTAAGTCTTGGATTTGATAATCTCTATCAGCTAATGGCAACCATTCCAATTCCTTGTGGGGAGCATTGAGAGGAGTAACATTTAGGGACACTAGAGTCTCAATTTTCAGATGATTTTGTGAATTCTCAACTTGGAGCTTGGGTCTTTACAGCAACAGGAAATGAAACACTGGGTTTGGGGCTTTTATCAGAAAATTGTGGATTGAAGTTAACTTGAATTTGCCTCACTAGGTAAAATTTACAGTAAAAACGAAGTTTGCAGAGTTTCTTTTTGGTAAGAATAGACAAAAACAGTTCAGGGCCCTTTCCTTTGGAAATGCCAACTAGAGTGAACTCAAGTTCAGCTCAGTGGGAGAAATTTGCAGAGGAAGACAGAGTTTGCAGGAATTTTGGTAAAAATTGGGTAACACAGTGGTAATGGTTTGCCTGTTTGCAGGTATTTTGATGATTAATGCTTAAAATTGGGCGTTCTTCAGAGAATTTGCAGAAGAAACTGAAAAACACAGGGTTCGGGAGAAAATGTAGGTAAATACCTATTTTAACAGACTTCTTGTGTGAAATGCAGGTGGCAGATTGAGTCAGATGACCAGTTTGGCTTAATTTAGCTGGGTGGCAGACTATGGAGTCAAACAGCTACTTTGGTCGACAAATTGCATGCACAGGTTGCAGAGTGCAAATAAAAAAAATGAACAAAAATGACTCTTTTATGCCTTTTTTACAAAATATTTGACTTTGTGGGCTTTGGCACGTTTCTGTCGGATGACATTAGCATGATGTAATTTTGTCGTGTAGCGGGGTACAAAAGAGGATGTGTCGGATGACGTGGCGGGTGACAGGGAGTTAAGGTGGCAAGTGACATGGTGCTGACGTGGGTGCGATGTCAGCTGATGACGCAAGGGTGATGTCAGCAGGGAGGCAACGGGGCGGTAAGCGGTATTCCCCGCACCGCCTTTGGGCCATGGTGGTTTTGGAGGGGGGGGCTCCGATCATGCCGGGAAGCTAACACACGTCTCTCGTACGGCAGAAATACCGCCCATCCACCGGACGCTATTGTTCGGTAGGCGGGGAGGGGGGGGGGGTCCGATATCCATGTGGGTCGTCGGATCTGTAGACGATGATCAGACGGCTGGTGGCGATTAAAGCTGGTGAGCAGCTATGGCATAGGGACCCACCACATGAATCAACGTTTAATATGTTTGTGGGGTTTAGACTTTGGTTAGCGGGGTTTTTGGGGTATGGTTATTGATTTAACCCATGTTAAATGAAACCAGTCATTTTATGCGTGGAGGGCTATTATGTGGTTCCAAATGAACCAATAATTCTTGTGAACCATAGTATATGACCATATTAGGCCAGGGAGGGATATTTATAATTTTTTGGGTTTTAATGTTATTTATATAATAGGGGCGGGGAAAACATTTACATAGGAATTATATAATAGAGTTAACATGTTAATATGGATTTATGAAGGGAGAGCGCTAAGTTGTAGAGTTAGGAACTTAGGCTTAGGGAAATGAGAGGGTTTTTAGTAGCAGAGTTGAATAGTTTAGGCTTAGGAGAAAATAAATATTTTACACAAGAAATGTGGCTTCTTAGCTCATGGAGAAAACATCATTTTGCTGAAACTTTCACCTGGAATGGAGTAGTCTAGGGACTTTGAGCATATCTCAATATCTTGGTGAGATGTTAGTAAGTGATTGTTGTGAGGGGAATGAAGGGAAGTTAGACATGAAAGATCTAATTTGTCACCAAAATTTTCCATGGAATTCATAATATCCATAAAAGATGAATTATATTTGGGTAAAGAAATCACTCATGCCACTGCTTCTGCAACATCAAAACTACTTACCCATCCTATTACACCTAACATTTTTTCTTCATTTTCCTTGGGTACATTTGAACTAGCAAACCCTGATTCTCTTCTTTTTTTTTAGTTTCCCTCCTATCTAAGTCTACCCTTATCTCTTCCAAGGGCCCAGATTAAGCAGTTGGGCTCCTTTGCTTCTCTACCTATCTACTCTTCTGCCAAGCTTGAA
Source organism: Pinus taeda (assembly GCA_000404065.3). NCBI lineage: Eukaryota > Viridiplantae > Streptophyta > Pinopsida > Pinales > Pinaceae > Pinus > Pinus taeda. The sequence continues at coordinate 72,334 of APFE031600872.1, read as the reverse complement.
CTGTTTGGACAGACCTTTATTCTCTATTCTAAGACAAGTAAATTGAAATATGAACCTGGCCAAGATTAAGCTGTTTGGCCATTCATGAACTATGATAAGAGTCAAGCAAATGTACATAGTGAAATTCTTCAAAATATGGAACCTTTGCAACATGGAAAGTATGAAGATATTTGGCACTTCTCTAGTCAATCATGAAAAATGAAACCTATTGGTATAGGAACCTAACAGGTTGGAACGCTGCTTTTATGTTGGAAATAATACTGAGGGGGGGAGGGGTGAATCAATATTATCAAGTCAAATATTCCTTTTTCAAAACAATTTGTATACGCTACTTCAATTAGTTAAACCCGCGTATATACGCAACTATGCAAAAAGAAACCAGCGTATACAAAGCAAACTTTTAATTTACTTTATCTTTCTAATGATGATTGTTAATCTATGATGCAGAAAAAAATAACCAGTAACCAGAGACAATAGAACAGAGCAGAAAGACAATCACACACAAGAACACAAGATATAAGGTGGAAACCCAATGTGGGTGAAAACCACCTGCTGCAATTCGTCTTTATCTTTCTTTAATTAGAAACTTCTGTTTACAATGTACTGGTGCAGTCCTTTACCAGTACGCAGGCTGCAACCTGTAGAGAGCTACAA
>APFE031600872.1:34427-62027 GCA_000404065.3 Pinus taeda | reverse complement strand
AAGCAATTTTCATTTCAAAATCGCAAAGTGTCTCTCTTACCTTCACTTCATTTTGAAAAGAAATTTGTTGAGTACTGTCGCTTTGAAAATAATTTAGATTTGCACATAGCTTCCTTATCATCATTCATACATTAAGAAGGCTAAAAAAAAATACATGCATGTGCATTCGTATTTTGACTGCTTGGTTTGATTTAGGACAGTGCATTTAGCGTGTGCTTTGTGCTCTTTGCAAAAAGATTCTTAACTTTCTTTCCTTAGTAGCTAGGATTTTCATTGCCGAAATAAGATTAAACGTTTGTTTATCATCTTAGACTGCATTTTAGGAATTTTATACACATCACGTGGTGAACCTGGAAGGAAAATTTTTAAGCAAGATCAACTTAAAATAAATTTAATGAATCTAACAACGATTTGGAACCTAACACACAACATCTAGAGGTCTAGGCTAGAGATGTATTCCGGCGCCGTAAAACTTGGTAACTGTTGTTTCCATTGTTGGTTGGCTGATTCCTCCACTTTGAGGCGACAAGTGCCAGTACGGACTTGTGCTCCCACGAACCATCGAGTATATTTTGTGAGACCACAATAGGCTGCATCCTTTATCCTTAGGAAGCTGTGTCTGCCGCCCTATCAATCGCAATGCAATGAACACAACATTTGGGAAGATTGACTGCCGTACCGTAAAAAGTATTCTGTAGTTTTGCAATTGGTTTGGTAATCCTCTACCTAGATCTCCAGAGAAGTCCATTATGCTCCTTTTCAGACTCCTTAAAGGAAAAGGTCCTCTGAGCACTTGTCACTTTAGGCTCAATAAAAATTGAAGGCGAATAGAGTCATCTTTTGTTTTTTCTTGACTCTTTAAAATTGAAAAAACAATTTGTGTCAAAGCGTCTAAAAATTTATTTTAAATCGGAATAACATCACAAATTCCCCCGTTGGTCTTTAAGTTGAGAAAATGGAGTCTACCAACCAAGGATTTCCCCTTGCAGGAAATCCTAGTCCCTTCTCCTCTTAGGGAGATGTTGGTGCACCCCATATGGCCACATTGTCACTTCCAGGGTTGAAAATTGGTTTGCCTGTCTGGCTCTTGTCTACCTCTATCGTTCAGAATCCCGTAATTCTTGAACAGTCAAGTCAGCAACTAGATGACACTAAAGTTGCCTCACAACCTTCTACTTCGTCTGATTCTCCCTCTCCTCCTTCCTCTTCGCTTGATAAAGCTGATAGAGCTAAAAATCAAGTGACCGAGAAGAAGAAGACGTAGAAAGAGAAAAAGGAAAAAAAGAAAAAGGAAGCAAAATTGAAAGGGGGTAACCAAGCATCATCTAGTGAAATCCTCACGCCACATCGTCGAAACCTAAATCTCCTTGTGTCATTTGCAATGAAGACCACTTTCACCAAGATTGTCCCTGCATCCCTCAGATCTTAAGGGACTGGTCTCCTCATTTGCACAATCTGGTGTCATCAACCTCTGATGATCATGTTGAATGCACACCATCAACCAGTGAAAGCGAAGAACATGGACAAAAAAGGAATCCCAGATTTCCTTGTAAGTTGTGTGAAGGCAATCACGCCGTCCATCGTTGTCCCTTTCTAGATGAGGCTAAAAGAGTTTTGGATTACCGTCCTGCTTCACCGCTACGGCTTCCTCCTGGATATATAAAACCCTTACTAGGTCCTCCATCGGTTGAAAATCTGGCTGGCCCGTCATTGTGGTCAGCCGAAGCGTCTAGCATTGAAAATGAGCCCTCTGAATCCATACCAGATGAAAGTCAAAAGGTCGAGATAGCAGTTGACCCGGTCTTGCCTTCAGAGTGTTCGTCTTCGAATGATACCGTCATTGAAGAGAAAGAGAACGACACCGTTCAAATTCTTTTCATCAACATAGACTCTGATGAACTTGGGGGAAGTCCTTCCGTTCCTTTATTGCAGGAAGGAAGTTCATCAGAGTCATATCCGGGCGTCTATTTGGTCCCACCACCAAGCAACCTAGTCGTTTCCTTCGGCTCGAATCTACTAGGCAGACCCCGTTTACCAGCTAGTGTACCATTCCGAATCATTCTACAAGCTTACAGAATGGTTATGGCTGGTACCATCATCGACGAAGGGGCTTCTGTGAGTATCCTTTCCTCAACTACTTGGAAAGCGCTTGGTTCGCCATCGCTTTTGCCTGAAATGAGAAATATGACAGGCTTCGACAAAGGAACCAGTCGACCTTTGGGTATCCTTCCAAATGTGCCCATTACTTTGAGAAGGAAAACCATTCACATGAACGTAATGGTAGTTCAAGGACCCTTGGATTATAATCTACTCCTTGGACGCGACTATATTTATTGCTTGGGAGCCATCGTCTCCTCACTGTTTAGAGTAATGTGTTTTCCGCACGAAGGCAGGATGGTCAAGCTCGTAGACCAAATGTCATTCCCCGATTCGCACATCGCAAATAGTCAAATGCCATCCCTAAATGGTCTCTTCACACAAGGAATGTCTCATCGATCTCTAGTCCGTCCACCTGATGAGTGCGAGTGATTCAGTAGGATGTGGCTGAAACCCAAGGGGCATGCACCCTGGTTTGTTTCGACGGGAAAACCTTAGGTATAGAGTAGGTTCCATGGAGGATATATGACTAGTCTGACGAACCCGTCCTTACAGGAAAATGGGATCAGGCTAGAATAAGATACCTTCGTTAAAGTTATGTGAGTGGAGTATCTCTACGCCACTCCCCTTTGTCTATTTCGTTAGACATTGCCAAGGAAGCATTCTTCCTGCTACGCGGATGGAACTTTCGTGGTAACCTGGAAATTTTTCGCTATACCTGGGGGCATGCAAACCTTTCCACATGCAAGCGAAGAGCAGCTATTTATTTTTTAAATTTGTAGGACCTCTAACCCTTTAAACCCGTAAGGTTATTCGTTTCCTAAATTGCATAAAGAAAGGATTCGGGGCAAAGCATTAAAGATGTAAGCCCCTTCAAATAACATCTTGAATGAGACATCCTTATCATACGACTGGCGAGCAATTTTGCCACAGGGTTCAAGCTCGTTAAAAAATAAACCCCCCATGAGAAGTTTTAGCGCATAGTTCAAGCTCGTTAAAAATTAAATATAAGTCATGAGAAAATGTTTCCCCCAGCATTTAAGCTCATTAAAAAATGAACCGGTAAATAACCATTGTGAATTCTTTATCACTAGCTTTTGAGCCTTGGTCATGTTCTCATCATCACCTCCACTCTGTTTTTAGCTGATCATTCACCCCCATATGATTGTTTACCCCTTCGAGGAACATCTGCAAAGAGTGATTCTATTAGCCATCCTTGTGACATTGTCGTGATTGGGAAATTCCAAATCTTACCTAGAATCAGCTGCTATTTGAAACCATCACTCATTCCTCGAAAATGAGTCTCCTTTAAGCTCTTTTCAACTGACTCGTAAAATATGAAAATATTGTTGAGCGATTGGCCTCTCTGGCTCGTTAAAGTCATCGGAAGTGCTATCCCTCCTCTAGATTTTAATCTTTTTGGACCTGAGGGATTATTACACAAAAATATTGAGCACTTTTCTTGTTCGGCTCATTAAAACTATCGAAAATTCATCCCTTTTGTATTATTTTATGCTTTCTCAGACCTAAGGGATTATATGAAGAAAAAGAATCGTTAGAGTCTCCTTTCCATTTCTTTCAGACTCTCTAAAATTGAAAGGGACCGAGTTATCTTTGTCGTTAAACTCATTAAAACCTAATAGCGACAAACTCGTCCAAATGGACGAGAACGAGCTTCACTGTCGCTAAGCTCGCTAAAATATAGCGACACGTTCGCCCGAAGGGTAGATTATAGAACGAGCATATGTTATCCTCCTCAAGCTTGACAAAAATAAAGAGGTACTGGTCAACAATTACTAGGGAAAATTGGGAAGAAAATTTGAAAAAAAATTATTGGTAGCAAGTCGCTCTTGAACATGACACTTTCCTTCCGCATTCGTGCCGAGTTGGGTTGTTCCGTTCACTAGTCATCACCATTGGTCCGTCACACCATCCATCTTTGGGGTTAATTCTACCAATCCATCGTCAGTGTCGCTGATATGTTCAAGAGAAGTCATTCAGACAATTCGCCTGTGTCTCACCCACTGCAATACATTCATGCTCCATTCCTTCATGACCGCCACCCTGTACCCTGTATCGTGAGATTGTTTTCACCTCCAAAATCATTTGCTTCGTTCCATGTCGTTGATGTGGGATTCATTAAGGCCCTCCTGTGGCAGGTCGCTTCTTGTCGACATCAGTTCATTATCCAAGAAGTTGACTTAGGAACAACCCTTTCAGTACTTTGAAGCTTGCATGCCTCAATGGCAAGTTTCTCACTTTCGGCGACAGGCTTACATCAATGACCTTCGACCAAGAAACTTTATGTGGTTCGACGTCAAGTCCTTTTTCACACCATGTGAATTGTATTGTAGTACCTTGAGGGTCATTGTCATTATTCGTGATTCCTCTCGCGCCTATTAACAGCTTACATCATTGGCTGGTAATCAGGGGATGTCTTTCCATGTTCGACTCTAGAAAATTTTTCACATGGATCGACTTGTACTCTGAGTGAAGATTGAATGAGTTTTGAAGACCTCGGGTCTAGTTTCATCCATCCGGGTTGCGATATATTCAGGAATATAAAGACATCAATTGTACATCATTTCCAAACAGATGATCATCCAAATCAAAGGATGATGAGTCCGAATCATCAGTCTGTCACACAGATGATTTTCTGTCCTATGTACATGAAAATGAACTTATAATGCTGAGAATGGGAATGCCCGCCTCAGCTAGATCATGAAAAAATGTAGTCAAAATAATGTATTGTATTGTATCTTGTTACAGGTCGCCTCCCAACTCAAAAAAACTTCGAATCCTCATAGTAAAGCATTTCACCCGACATCAGAAAGATTAATGACCTCATGCTTTAGGGGGGAACTATTATAGAAATTTTTGGGCACTTCAACCCGAATCATAAATTTCCATAAACTAAGGGATCCTAATTCCCTAAAAGTGTTTCTTCACTACCTAAAGGAACAAGGTCAGCTTGTTACATAATCTCCCAGAAGTTCTCCACTGAAATCTGCTCATAAATGGTCAAAAATGGACCATACTGAAAGCCAAATGCAGAGGGTGTGATGCATATCACCTTCCCAGTGTACAAAGTGCGATGCATACTGAATTGCTCCTCTGTAGGGTGTGATGGTCGGGAATGGACAAATTGTAGGGACAAAATGCGAGGTGGAAGATCATTGAATCTTCCAGAAGCTTCCCCTCCGACACTTGCCTCTTTGTTTTCGATCAGGGATGAGTAAGATATCATCATTCTCCAAGTGGAAGCAGGAACTATCAGAGAGAGGACACTAATCAAGATCCAAGAAGATGACTCACCTCCCTATAATCATCTATATATGGATCCCTCATCACAGAGATCCAGAGGCTAGAATTTGTATCTTATAGAGAGTAGTTGTTGGTTTTCTAGTGTACATTCCAGTGTTGCGGTGATCTAAGCTTTTCCTTGAGCTAGTGAATAAGCGGCTTTCTAGTTGGGAGTGATGAGTGCTAGGGTCAAAACATTTGTGTAATCCTCTTGCTACTTTTCATCTTAATAAAGCTATTCTAGTTTTCCTCCATATTCTTGTGTACTTGTTTATATATGCATTTGTATGGTTAACACACATCTGGTCTTGTGTTATTTACGAATATAGATCCTTGTTCTTCGATAGTAGTATGTTGCTGTGATTCCACAGGTGCTTTTTGAAGCTGGGTAGACGAAGAAGAAGTAGCGAAGCTTTATCAGGAAGGAGAGGAAATCAAGCGCAAGACTAAGGTTGGTCTCCTTGGTTCCCCTCTTGTCTATTTGCATAAAGGAAAATGAAAGTATACTTTACTTGTTTGTTTCCAAGATAGCTACCAGTCTTAGTGGGAATAGCAGCATCCGAGTGGACACTATTCCCGGTAACACTATGGACATAGCCTTTGCCAAAGAAATTCATGATTTCCTTATGATATATCTAGATGACATTACCGTGTTTCCAAAATATGATAATCAACATTTGGATCATCTAAGACATGTTTTCATTAAATGCAGAAAGTATGGAATTTCTTTGAACCCCAAGAAGTCTTTGTTTGGGTTACAAGAAGGAAAGTTATCAGGTAATATAATTTCAAAAGATGGTGTACGAATAGACCCTACTAGAATAGAAGCTATATTGTAGATACAACACCCTAGGAACATTAGAGAATTGCAAGATTTCTTAGGAAAGATTAATTTTCTTAGAAGATTCTTATCTAATCTAACAGAATTAATTAGATCAGTAAAAAATATGCTGAAAAAAGATTCAACCATAAAATGGATTGTTGAGGCTAACAAATCCTTTGAAGACATTAAACTAGCCTTAACTAAAACACCAATATTAATCAGTCCTAAATTTGACAGAGATTTCATCATAATTTCCTTTTCCTTTGAGCCCAAAATTGTTGCAGTTCTACTGCAAAAAAAATGACCAGGGCTATCAACAACCCATTTCTTTGTTTAGTAAAGCCCTGAGATATTCCCCCTTGAAACACAATATAATAGAAAAATAAGCCTTGGCTTTAGTCAAATCCATTAGGGACTTCAAAGTGTACATCTTATACTCTCATATAGTGGCCTATGTTCCCAATTCAGTAGTTAAAGACATCCTAACTCAGGGTGGTCCTGATGGTAAAAGGGGAAAGTGGATTGCTACTAATCTAGAGTATGATATAGAAATCAAACCAACTAATTTAATCAAAGGCCAAGGTTTATCCACGCTCATGGTTGAATCGAACTATCAAGCCTTGGATATAAACTTTATTACAACAATAGATAATGAAGAGGAGATGGCGACTCCAAATATCAGCCAGGCCTTTCTTGAATCACCTTGGTACGCTGATATCATTTATGTTTTACTGAACTTACAAGCTCCTCCCGAGTTATCTAGGACTAAAAGGAGGTTTTTGAAGATGCAATCCTTCAAATTTTGTATGTTAGACAATGCTTTGTTTTGAAGAAATCATGAAGGTATTCTTCTCAATTGCTTATTAAAAGATGAATATGACAAAGTATTACAAGAGTTTCATGCAGGTGACTGTGGAGGACACCTTTACTAGAAAACCACTACTGATAAAATTCTTAGAGCTAGTTTTTACTGGCCTACCTTGTTTTCTGATGTAAAGAAATATGTGACCTCCTATCACAAATGTCAAAATTTTTAGGGAAAGAAAAAGCTTCTACCTTTACCCCTCAAACCAATCTCTGTTGAAACATATTTTCAACAATGGGGTTTAGACTTCATTGGTGAAATTCACCCACCTTCATATACCCAACACAAATGGATCCTCACTGCTACGGACTATTTCACAAAATGGATAGAGGCCATACCTTCAAGGCAAGCCACCAACACTGTTATCATAACCTTCCTTGAAACCAACATTCTATCAAGATTTGGATGCCCAACTACACTCATTATTGATAATGAGGCAACCTTTAAATCCAAAAGAATGATAGATTTCTGCAATAATTATCATATAACCCTAGGCCATTCCACAACCTATTATTGTCAAGGAAATGGACTGGCAGAATCCTCAAACAAAAGTTTGTTGAACATCATCAAAAATTTGTTAGATGATAATGAGAAAACATGGAACAAAAAGCAAGTCAATACCTTATGGGAAGATAGACTAACCACTAAGAAATCAATTGGTACTTCTCCCTATCAACTAGTCTATGGGATGGAAGTTGTTTTTCCATCCTCCTTGGGAACACCAATGATGAAGATTCTTCAATAATTGCACGTTGAACCAAATAGAATCCAAAGAATAATCAACCAAACGATTCATATTCAACAAACTAGGGAGGAAGTATACATTAGATCTCAAGTTGTGCAGGAAAGGATTAAAAAGATTTTTGATAAGAGGACCAAGGCTAAAGATTTCTACCTTGATGACAAAGTCCTAAAGTGGGATTCAAGGAGGGAAGGTAAAGGTAAACATGGGAAATTTTATTTCCTATGGAAAGGCCCAATTGATAAGAGGACCAAGGCTAAAGATTTCTACCTTGATGACAAAGTCCTAAAGTGGGATTCAAGGAGGGAAGGTAAAGGTAAACATGGGAAATTTTATTTCCTATGGAAAGGCCCATATGTTATTTATGCTTTTAGATGAACTAATGCTTTCTTCCTAAGAGAAATGGATGGTACAGAAGCAAAATATGGACCAGTGAATGGTAGAATGCTGAAACACTATTTTGAACCTAACTACTAATTTTTATCTCCCACTGTACATATCTCATTTTTCAAAAATTCTAGTTTGAATTGGATGGTGATTTTTAAAGTTGAAGCTCGAAGAGAAGGCCCGAAGCTTTAAGGATTTACTATCATAAGTATCAATAAGGCAGAAACAATAGAGATAAATCTTGCAAGGTAACATCAACAACAATTCAATGGTTACTGATCTACAAAGTTCTTGACATTTCACTAGGAAATGCCATCCCCAAGTGGAGCCACTGTTAGGTTCCTATACCAATAGGAGTCATAATTTTGAACGACTAAGGTTAAACATTGTAATATTGTACATACCTTTGCTTTCAGCAAATGTTTTCCATATTAAAAAATAAATAAATAAAATGTAAAGAGGGTATGTCCTTAAAGAATAATCAAAGGACAAAACGAATGAAAATGTCAAAAAAATGAAGATATGTGAACCCCTAAAGACAAAAAGGGATCATGAAAGTGTGCAAGTCAAAATGCCACTATGATTTACTTTTACGCATATTAGATTATTGTGTGCAGCTTGTGACTCATGCCACATCCATGATAGTCAAATTGTTTAAACTTGGCTATTTCATGTTTTAAATTTTATGTTTATAGTTAGAGAATGAAATCTAACCAAACAGTATAATTTTGGCATATAATTAGATAGGTAGAGTGAGTAAAAGGAGCTCATCAATTTAATCTGAGCCCTTGGATGATATAATACTAGAATTAGATAGTATGCTAAGAAAAGAAAAGTATTGATAAGGGATTGCTAGCCTAAATGCACCCAAATAAAGTGGAAAAAAAATGGTAGTGTGAGTAGATGGGAAAGTAGCAATAGTTGTAGAAATATCATGTGAATACATAAAAAACACTTATGTCATTGTTCCAAATGCATCTTTTAATTATGCATAAGTGGTAAAGAAAGAAAAGGCAATGGTTCACAATATGATTTAGTTAACATCCCCATTGTTACACAAAAATATCGTCACCTTGATTATTTGCAGTCAGTGTAGGTCTATCACCACCTATACCAGCTTCCTAAGCAAGTCTCAAACTTCAGCTCTTCAGAACAAGCTTTAGAAATGAGAGAAAGACATCAAAAAAGCAATGTAACTCTGGTTCTGCACTTTCTCTCACTTTTGCTTGCGGGCCCGCACCTTTTGTTCAGGATGTCTGCGTACTTATACGCTCTGTATGTAAATGGGAGGGTGCGTACCCTGTGAAAGTCAAAAGGCGCAATTTTTAACTTAAAAAACTCATCTTGGGTTAATTCTAGAGTTTTCTAGAAGGATTTGTTACGTGGATTGTTCGCTCCAAGTGGTTCATGCATCCCATAAGAGGAGGAACTAATCCCTTGTTGAGAGGAGTTATTCCTTTGAAGGAGGACCTGGTAACTGATCACCATTGCACTATAAATTGAGGCATTGGGTCAGTGGCTTGGGAGGTTAGAAGCTGAACTTTTGAGGGTAAATGCTAGTGAAATCAAGACTTCCTATTTGAGCTTAAGAGGAGAGATCACATACATTTTTGGCTTCATTAGCGAGTGAGTGAAGCTTATCAAAGTAGAGGAGACTTCTTGTTGGACCCTGGGAGGAGCTTGTACAGCGTCAAGAAAAAGGTTGTAAGGTTCTTCTCCTTTTGAATTAATACAATCAAGCTCATTTTTCTCAACAAGTATCTCATGTTATTTGTTTCATGGACTCGTTGACTTTCATGTTTAGTATGTTTTATAATATTGGCTATTCAGGTGCTATTTAATCGTTTGCCTTGTTTGTGTTTGCAGGTTTGTGACAAACAAACTTACTTGAATCAAAAGAGTGAAGGCATCTCCAAACTTGCGTTGGACATGAGGTAGGCCTTAAACACATTTGTTTGCCATTATTTGTAAACCGTATTTAGAGAAAGATAGTGTCTAGTTGGTGTGTTTGTCATTAGGTTATCATTAGATTCTAGGAAGGTCTATCTTGTCCGCAAGATCAACTCATTCCACGTGACACCTTTCTTATTCCCCCCTACAAGAGTATTTTCTGCCCCTGTCATGGCTTCACTAGTCCTTCCTAACATGACTTTGGGGATCCCTGTAGTGTATATCAATCCCCTTGCAAGCATTTGTCCTAGTCAGCTAAGACCTTATCATGCTTTGACCCCAGTCCAACCAGTTCCCATGGCCCCTGCTATTGCTTCAGTTCCATCACAACTCAACAGGAACCAGCTCTTGTTGCGAAAGCATCCAAACAGGGGGGAAAGGCTAAGAGGAAATAACCTAAGTACAATGCTCGCCATCATCCTCCAGCCCCTAAGCCCCCAAAGAGAACTCCACCATGCACTTTGTGTCAAGTTTTTGGACACGCCACAACAATTGTCTTGAGCTTCCTCAACTTAAACCTTTGGTTCATGAACCATTCCGTGAGTCCAAAATTCTTGAAGTCCATGTTGACTTACTAGTTCCACCTAAGAAACTCAAAATGTTGCACAGAAACAACCATTATGCCTTGTGTGATCTTCATGGTCACTATTCCCATTGTTTCCCTCGTCTTGATGAATTTTTTGATTTCCTTTGGGTGATCCGCAAATACAAGGCCGCTTGTAGTGGATCATATACTCCTCTACCTGTGGATTTTGGTACCATTAGTCAACTAGAACGGGGAGACTCGGGCCCCACTATTGTGCTCCCTCCCCCCGATGTCGAGATGACGGACACCAGAGGCCATATCCTTCACTTGTCATCATCCTTGACTTCCTCACAGGCAAACCTTTCTAATATTTCTATGCACACTTCTATCAAACCTCTTTCGACAAAATCTCAGGTCTCAACATCTGTAGATCTTCCATCCACTAGCCTATTTTCTACCATTCAAGATGATGTGTATGTGAACCTTGTTTCTTAGGCTGATGCAGCAGGTAATGTCACCGCATCATGTAGTCAGTCTTCCTCTCATCTACCCATCTCCCAGCCTAATGAGGACACTTGGAAGCTATGTCTAGCCCTGATAACCCCTACCCTTAAGCAAGGGTGCTTTTCTTCAGAGGATTTTGAAGGCAATTTCCTTCCTAATTCTCCCAATGTGCTCTACCTCACGAAATTTTGCTCATAGCACATCCCTTTGATTTGCATGTCTTTATTTTTTCCATGAAGTTAGGTAGATTGGATCATCTCATTTGTGGTCTTTTACACATTTTAGATGGATCCATCATCCACACCGTATATCGGTCATGCTGACGGTGCAAGTCGCTTATCCCGAAATCTATCCTCAATAGCCTAGGCCATTTTTACCCCTTTGCATACATTGGTCCTTTGAAATGGCATTTGCATTGGATCTGCCACCAATAATCAGGCCGAATATGATGTACTGATAGGCTTGTTAGTCGATGCCCTCGCACATTGCATCCTTCATATTCATGTTCTTTTAGATTCCTTGCTACTTGTCATGTAATTGAATTGTGTGTATCATGTTCATAACCAAGTCCTATTTAGAAAATATCTACGAGTTACGTTGTTGGTACGTGAATTTGAAAACATTACTTTTAGTCATGTGCCTAAAGCCCAAAATCACTATGTAGATACCATTGCAAACAACATTCTATATTGGAATTTATCACATTTATACCATAGAAGATAACAAAACAAATGGAAAACCATCATCATCATATAAAATGCATAATCATATTATGTATCATAAAAGTGATCGAAGACATAGCTCTAAATAGATCCTACAAGGCCATAGCATGTTACAAGAATCACAATCAAAGGGACACACATGTCCCTGCATCTAGTCACTTTCTGGCGGATCTCACGCCAAAGGCTCCGCTCCACCAGCATGTAGATCAGGTATTGCCTAACCAACCATCACCACTCTTCGCACAATACCTCACCACTCTAAGGGAAGACTGGTGCACTCATATGTGTACCGATCCTCTAAGTCTTCCCAACTGCGCTCTGAAACCCGAGTCAAGAGTACATCAAATCTGTCATGCAAATCAGCAAGCAGCGCAGTATCCTCTAGACCCTGTTGTGACGATGATTCCCCCTGATCTACAGCCCCAGGTGCTATGGCTCAACCTGCATATCATATTGGCTTTACCAGTGCTATGTCTACATACAACATGTTCCACACTCAGTACCATATACATGTGATAGAAACATAAAATGAACCATAGAACATAGCAATTTAACACTTACCATCTAGCCCCCATGCTCATCTAGGCGAAAGGGGCAAGTCAGGATCCTTCTGATAGTTCATCCCACTATAGGGGTAATCATCAATGTAAAGGGGCATCCTATCCTAATGTGTGAAAAACTTGGGTTGGAACACTGGTCTGACTCCCCCTCCTCCTCCTCTCCATAGTAGTTGCCCCCATCGACACATCTTGGGCTCCTATGGGGCCCCATCTCAAATTTGCACATGAAAACACATAATGGGTATCTTCTCAAAGAAGAACACACATAGTACTGTACCAAAAGTGTAATCATGATTCACTTACGTCTTGCAAATACCAAACTATTGTTCACCGATGACAGCATCATCTGGGCCCATCCATAGTAGGTTCCAACCAAAACACTCTCAACCAACATCATCTGCCCACCAATGCTGTGATGTAATTCATGGCTGCCCAAGACCTGTAGCACAGTTGCAATAACATCCTGTGTCTCTATCCTCTCTAGATCAACAAGCGAGATAGTCATGCCCTTGACATGAACACCCCATCGACAATTGCGCTCCACAAACTCAATAATGTTCCTCCCACAAGGCAACACCAGATGAATATCCCCCACCGCTCCGAGAGGAGGGAATCCAATCAAGAAGTAAATATCCTATAATGTGAGCTCAATCTTGTGCCCCTACATGACAAAGACCTCATAGTTTGGATCCTAATAGCTCACAATTCTTGATAGCAAGGGCTCACCTGCCCTCATCAATCGGTTCTCTACCAACTTGAGAGCCACATAATGAGCCAATGCCCCTCGAACCAACTGATCCCCCTGGATCGCGGATCAAAGAGTATCCAAGTCTCATTGATGCCAATTGATTTTTAGCTTTGCCATGCCTGCAACATACCACATGTCTTGTCAATTCAAAGAAGAAAACAATGGGCAACACTGATCGACCTAAAACCCCCACCAGTCTAGCAAAGAAACCCTCTCTCCAGACCCAAATCACAGTTTGCAGCCTAGAAAATGTGAGCTCATAGGTTTCCAGTTGTTTCCTACAAGCTAGATCACACTTAAGGGCCCATAAAGTGTGATGTGACTGTGAGCATGAGCAAGGGTCTCTCAAGGAGCCGACAGGTGCCAAAAATGAGGAAATAAACCACTAAAATTGAAGAGATGAGTAAGATGACCTAAATGAATGACACGGATCCCAATTCCGATGGTTAGTTTTTCTGCTACAATCTCCACAATGTTTAGGGCCTTTTCCTCCTCTACAAATTCACCACAACTCACTTAGCAAATGAATCTAAATTGGAGCGAAAACACCCTTTTATAGGAAAACCCATAGTTTTTCTGTCACCCATTGCGACTAGACCGTAGCTCAATTTGACAAACTATCAACACCATTATAAAGCTCTCACTGAGCTCTGTCATAGGTATTCCTTTGTTCTTGATGATTTGACACTTCACCAGGAAGCAATTTTTCCAAGAAAGGTCACTTCGTTGTCTCTTAAAATTGAATTTCATCATAAAGCAACACTTGTAGTTTGAGGTCCACCTCCTCTTAATACTTATCATACCACATGTCAGTTTCTTCATCAGTAACCATCATTTAATCATGTTTTGATGGTCCCCACTGGGCCTAGTCTCTATGGCAACGTCATTGAGTTGCCCTTGTTCAGAGCTTCTGCAATGAGTCGCCTTGCACTCTTGGAGTCTATTTCATGTCCCAGTATATCATGTCATAGTATTCCATCCATATTTTCATATCGTTCATCCTGTGTTGCCCATTTTGGCCTCTAGTCATACTATCCCCATCCCCTTTGGAGTCGACTCAGTTACTGTCAGTTCAACCATGCACTTTATGCTCTGACAAGGGTAGTCATCTATTTTTCCCTCAATCCTATTTTTACCCATTATCCTTGGTGTCAGTCCATCAGTGACCTTACTATTTTCCCTCACACTTTAGTTGAGGATCCTCACTGGCTCATCTATCATGTGCCCTATTCTGTCAACATCAGCTCATTTATTCTAGAAGAATGACCTAGAGGGCAGTGTATCTCGATTCCAGCTTCCATTCTTGTTTGGCGCCTTAGATCGAGCAGAGGGTCTCATTATTGTCCTTTGACTTGGTCGTTTCATGTTCATAATCCATACATTTGATGGTCCAGTGATGCAGTAGATTGTACAAGTGATTCTTGGGTGTGTGTGAGATGTTTCAGATCTCATGATGGTTTGACCCTTTAGGTAGCCCCCCCACATGACAAGATGCATACCTCCTATGCTACAGCCTTAGATGCAGTTCTGTAGAGTTGATGGGTTCGGTTCCTACCAATCATAGTGTTCATAGAATGCATGTCTCCTCCAAATGTTCCATTAAGTTTTGCAGAGTCCTTCCTTGTTCAGCAGGGCTTCTCCACTTGTTCTATCCTCCCTCCCACCCATTTTTTTTAGGGATGGGGCTTTGTATCTCATGTACTCATATCATTGTATTCAGCCTTGACTCATGTTTTTCCAGGTGCATTATATATATGGGACACATTTTATTATTTTATGTTTATGTTATGCCAACATGTCATGTATCATTCAACATGTACTTCATTTCTCAGTTTTATATTTCTAGGTGAACCATTATTTTTGTACTAAGTTATCTCGGCGGGTATGGGTATGTCTCCCCCACCTGAGTGAGGTCCAGTACCACAACATAAAAGGAGACTTGCATTAGTCTCGTCCCTTTGTCCTTATCCTCTCTCACATTCAACTTCATTGGTCTCTCTCTCTCTCTCTCTCTCTCTCTCTCTCTCTCTGACTCCCCTATGTTTCCTAGTGATTGTGTCTTTACAATGTACTTTAGTCATACATTTTGCTCCTAACACTGGTACATTGGGGGGCAATTTGTTATCACAAAAAAACTGATCATCTAGCCTAATTTACTAGATGGATCGAAGTACACCATTTGAAACCAATTTTACCATGGAAAAATTTCTTTCACTATGAGAAATTACTTAATAAACAACATTTTTTAACTAATTTATAGTTAAACCCGTGAAGAATAATTAAATAAATCACTATTTATTTGATTTTATTCTAGGAAGAATTAATTAAACCATTGTTTTATTATTATTCATTGTCATAGTTGACCCAATCATGAAAAATAAATAGATAAATCACTATTTATCTTATTTTCTCTGAGAATAAGTAACTAAACACTAATTAATTATTATTCTTTGTTAAATTTGACTAAATCCCTTAGGAATAATTAAATAAATCCTTATTTGTTTATTATTCCTTAACTAATTCCTTGAGATGATAAATAAACATTTATTATTTATTATTTATAAATAAAAGTTTAAATACTTTTTCCCTCCTAAACAAATATAATAAAATATTCCAAGTGGTTATTCCAAGAATGGGATTAATAATATTTTATTATTTCTCATTATTCGAAATAACTCAATATTTTGTTATAAATAGAAGGGCTTTCCATTCATTATTCACTTTTAATTATTTTCATTGTTGCACTCATTGTTGTAACTCTGATTATTTTCATTGTCACACATCATATTTTTCACTGGGTTTATGCGTTATAGAGGATAGAGACTCTACGCAAGATGAAGACGTTTGAGGATAGCGAAGAACCCATCACATAGAGGGGGACTCGTAACATTTATTTGTTCCCTTCATAGGTGTTATAATAAAACTATTCTTTACATATCTGGTTTCCATTGGATGATTGGAGTTATTACTCTTTCTTTTTGTTGTTTAACTATGATTGTGGCATAGATCTGGACTTTGGCAGGTTTTGTTTCTATTAGTTGCTGCAGATCTACAATGTTTAGCGGCCATTTATATTGTTGAGTTTCTTAGTCATCCAAAATCTTAAGTGGGTTCTTTTCATAGATCTTTGAGAAGAATACACTACAACAGTTAGTGTCCTAAACCTAATTCAGTCATTCCATCTCGGTATCCATCTTTTCTACTATCGATTCATCCTGCTGAGCAAGTTCCTGTTCCTATGGCTTCTCACCCTGTTCATCATCTTCCGTTGGTGGATCTGAGTCTTCAACTTGTATCAATGCAGTTTTCACTATCTATGCGCCTTGACCTTCCTCCTATTCCTATTCCTGTTGCACTTCTTTCTCTCTTCTACATAGCTCTTGTTCTTCTTTGAGCTTTTGGTCTACCTCCTGCAACTTCCTCTCCATCTCTTCTAGTGTTTTCTTATCTCTCCTTTTCATTGCTCCTCTCTTGTCACGTTGTCACCTCTTTTCTTCTATATCCAAAGATACTCTTTCAACAAGTGGATCTTCCTTAAACTTGTAGCTTTCCTCCACCTCTGCGCTTTTAGAAATCTTCCTCTTGCCTTTTCTTGAATAGGTTTTCTTCCTGCTGCTTCTTTCATTCCCGATCCCTGTGGTGTTGTTGGCTTGAGTGCTACTAGCCATTATACTACCACACTAACCAGTTCATTGAGCCTAGAGGAGTTATAACAATATCTCAAGGGTATTCCCCTAGCTAATGACATGCCCCATGTATCCAAGGATAGTACACTCTCAAACAATGGTCCCTACATAATCCATGCAGATCATATGGATTGAAACTCTTGTTCTAGAACTTAAACTTCTTGAAGTCCTCGACCTTGCAATCTGCTTCTTTCAAACTCTGGATCACGTACAACCCAGTGAAAAATATGTTTAGGTGACGCAATCACTACATAGAATTCAACACACAACCTTGAAACTATGCTTCCACATCGACATATCACATCACTCTACTCAATAATGGTGTTGTTCCCTTTCCTGGATCATTACCTCTACTAGCTAAAAGAGGTGGAGCTAGGACCCCTAGAATCCTTGTTTTGGCAAGAATATCTGGGTTTGTCCCATGAGAAACCTCCTCAAGCCTTGGAATCTAGCTAGGGGGTGATAGTTGTAAGAGATACCTACATACATTATGTTGATGGTTGGGTGAAAAGTTAGAGTCTCCATCACATTTTCCAGATCCCTCATTAGAGATAAGTATTTCCTCATACCTTTGTGTCATTAAACATCGTTCATTGAACTTCATAGCTTGGTTTCAACATCTGGATAATTTTTAGGCTTTAGTTGTGAATGTAAATAACTTTATGTTGACCTACAAGGTTATTAACATGTCCTGAAGCTATAGGGAATAGAATCTTGCATGGTTGATTGAACATGGCTGACATTTGCACTAAAATTCAAGGTTGCATTGTTGAATAAAGTTAATTGAATAGGAAAACATTGTTTCAGGAATAATAGGGTATTGATACTCTCACTGCTTACAACTAAAGGAGTTTCTAATGTGTCCTTCGATGTTGTGATGTTAGTTGTCATTTAAGTGCATAATATAGTGATGATATAGGCTCTCACTTGGTGCTATGAATGAGAGGCACACTCCTACCTGTTGATATAATATTACCTTCGTAACCCTTTGCAGCATGTACCAGTAAAGTTGATACATGCTTTACCAATCACAAGGATTGTATTTTATATATTTACCCATCATAGTCGTGTTTATTTTAAATTAAAATAGTGCTTGAATTGTTGATATAAAGCTGAATGGAATATGAATGCATGCCTAAATGGCATGTGTGTGATATACAAAGGCATGGGTCTTAGCAAACCATGAATAAAATTAATACAATAGTCGACATGTCACATGGTTACTCCAATTTCCATGAATGTTTGACTGTAGTTAATATGTTTAATCATATGATTTCTAGAATGTGTAGATATGGCTACTATACCAAAGACTCTTGAGCACCTATGGTTGTAAGGCCTCATTTCCAATATAATGTAAAATTAGTGAAATCAATCATATGTGAAACTCTAGGGATTAATTCCCACTTTTCTATGGTTATGTGGGAAACATACCATTTTAATTTATTAGGCTGCATGCTAAATACTCAAGGTGTTCTTTATGGTCTTGCATGTAGTTATTACTAATCCAGGTGGATATTGATGACCACCAACCTATTCCACTTGGACCCTCACCATATATATATATATATATATATAATAATATATATATATATATATGTAGTTTGTATGTATGTATGTATGTTAGTATGTATGTATGTATGTATATTATATATATGTATGATAATATAATTAATATATATATATATATATATATATATATACATATATATATAATTTTATTTATATTTTATTATTTTTTTTTTTTTCACTTTACTAAATTTTTGGTAGTTTTTTGGGTCCTAAACTTTTGGAGTTGTTTTTAGGCCCTACACGACATTTTTTTTTTTGTTGGAAAAATTCCTTTAGCAATTTTCAAGGAAGTCACATTAGTAGTTATATTTCTTAGAGAGAGCTTTCCAACGAGGTATCATACACGTCAAATGGATATAATATGACCAAGTTATGACCCTGAGAATTTTAATGTCCAACTAACTCCAATGGGGCCCATACACTCTTGGTGTTACATCTCCTTGGGTTAGGGTTTTGTCTTATTGCTCAATAATAAAAAGGCCCTTGAGCCTCATTGTAACTAAGTTTAGAGGCAAGTAGCTGCCACATCTCTTCTCAGAGATAAGCTACCATCCCCCGAGCTAGTCTTATTTCCGTTCTATTTGTAAGCATATTTCAGTATTTGATATTAATGAAATGAAGTGTTATTTCTATTGCATCTATGTATGTATGGTTATATATGTAATTTGTTTTGTTCTTGTTTAAATCTGGGTCAATGGTATCAAAGAGGTTGCCCTTTCTTTATTTTTCTTTGCATATCCCCAACGAGGTTGAGATATAAGGAGTTAGGACTCGATCTGGTTGAACCTTTGCAAGATCAGCCTCACAAACATTGCCAACCGCCCATGCAGGAAGAAAAGAAAGACAAGGGAGTAGAAGATCTGATAAAAATATTGCTTGAGGAGACCCTCGAGAAATAAAGGAATGCGATGATGGATAACTTTGCACAAATCCTTCAACGGTTGCCCACCGGCAGTGCATCCACATCCGACAGCAACTTTGGAGGCTCCACACCTTTTAAGGTACAAGTAAACTTTGACATTCCCATATTTGAGGGCCAAATAGATGCAGATCCTCTAGATAAATGGTTAAATCTACTATAATTATATTTTTCTGCTGATGATTTTTTTGGCGAGAAAAGATGACTTTTTCTCTTCTCAAAGCCACCCCCCACGTCATGCACTAGTGGGAAACCTACTGTGACTAGAAAGATGAAAGTATGACCTCACTGTTTTCAGTTTCTCCCACTTGGAATTCATTCTGAGATGCCATCAAGGATCAGTACTACCCTGTCGAGAGCTATGAGGACAAATACATAAAGTGGACCACACTGTGGTAGGGAAGGGACCAAGATGTGCTAGAGTTTACCATTGTTATTCATACCCTTCACACGAAGTTGGGTATTAAGGATTCTGAGAAACATTTGGTACTGAAGTATCGTGGCTGCCTACATTGATACATCCAGGATGAGATGGAGTTCCTGTACATCTCCTCACTTGGCACGATGTACCAATACACTGTCAAGATCGAGAAGAATTTTAAACAGAAGAAGTGATACTTTGGATTTGCAAATCCGAAGCAAGGGAAATATGCCCCCAAACCATAGAAAAAAGGACAAAGCCAAGGCGGTATGACCCAAGACAACCCACCAAAGCCAAAAGAAAAGGACTACACTGCCAAGTTGAAGAAGGACACGGGAAAGTGGTGTGAGTTCCAAAGAGCTCCACTCACAACACAAGTGAGCGTCAGGGCAAGCAGTCACTTGTGGCTGAGCTGAAGGCTTCGGAATCAGATGCGTGTTCTGACTCTAAGTCAGAACCCAAAAAGGGGAATGACAAAGGAAAGCAGATTATTGATGTGAAGCCCAATTTCATTGTTGCGACCATGAAGATCCAGAAGGAGGAACCCGAAGATCCAGAGGATGAGGAGCATCTCTTCCACTCCCATATGTGGGTAAAGGGTTCCCCGCTATAGTTCATTGTCAACAATGGGAGCCAAAAGAACCTCATTGCAACAAAGATTGTGAAGCAGTTGGGCTTCCCGACCACATCACACCCACAACTGTACACCATTAGGTGGCTTCACCAAGGGCAGGATCTTCACGTGAGCCAACAGTGCCGCCTTCCATACAATGTCAAGCCTTTCACAGATTAGGCATTATGTGAAGTTTATCCCCTTGATGTTTGTGATGTATTATTAGGTCAACCATACTTGTGGAAGTGACATGTTGTGTATGAGTCAAGGCCTTGCATTGTATTGTTACCTTGGGAAATAAGTTGTACAAGATACTAGAGGTAGCACTGCCTACCACCATCTCTCTAGTTACTATAAAGCAATGCAGTAAGCTCATTTCCAAAACCAATAAATGTGTTTCCCTGATGATACACCCTCAAGTATAGATGAAGATGGTGACCATGACCTCTAGATAGGGCCCCTCCACATGACAACAATGGATGGAAAATTTCGTAGAGGAGTACGAGGACATCTTCACCTCCCTCACAGGGGTGCCTCTACACTGTCACGTCAAGCACTCCATCAATATGACCCCAACTGTGCCATTGCCCAATGGACTAATCTATCAGCGCTCCATTCTGGAGAATGATGAAATCAAGAGGAAGATTTAGGATCTGTTGCAGAAAGGTCACATCTGGTCGAGTTCACCACCTTGTGGGAGCCTGATTTTGTTGGTACTGAAGAAGGATGGGACTTGGAGACTCTGTATTGACTATCAAGCACTGAACAAGATCACTGTCAAGAATAGCTACCTGATCCCATAGATTGATGACCTTCTGCACCAAGTCAAGGGGGACAAATATTTCAGCAAGATCGACTTGAAGTCCGGATATCACGAGGTACTAGTCGAACCCTCCAATCTATGGAAGACTTCCTTCAAAACTAAGAAGGGCATTTTTGAATGGTTGGTTATGCCTTCTGGGTTGATGAATGCTCCTGCAACCTTCATGAGACTGATGGATGACATCTTCCAACCATTCACCAACTCATTTGTAGTGGTATACTTGGATGACATCCTGATCTTTAGCTAGAGTTCAGAAGAGCACCTCCACCACATCCACAGGTTCTCCAAACACTACGACAACACAAGTTGTGTGCCAAATTAAAGAAATGCAATTTTGGCATGACCTAGGTTCAGTATATGCGATATATTATTGATGAACAGGGGGTGCATGTGGATCCAAATGAGATCCAAGTCATTCGGGATTGGCCAGCCCCAACCACTCTGACAGAGCTCTATAGCTTTCTGGCTCTTGAAAATTTCTACCACAGGTTTGTGTACGGGTTCTCTCATATCACTTGGCCCTTGAGTCAAGTCACCAATGGAGGAGTGAAAGCAAAACTATTTTGGCCTAAATCTCAACAAAAGGCATTCGTAGAGTTGAAACATCACCTCTGATTTGCACCAGTGCTCACATTACCAGACTTGCAACAACCATTTGAGATCGAGATAGATGCCTCTGACTATGCTATTGGGGCAGTCCTTACTCAACAAGGGCATCCAGTGGCATATAACAGCAAGACACTTTCAGACACAGTCCAACATTATCCCACTTATGGAAAAGAGATGTATTCCATTGTGCATGCCTCTCAACAATGGAAGCATTACATTTTGGTGAAGAAAACAGTCATCCACATAAACCACTAGCCCCTACAATTCATACAAACACAAGGGAAGTTGCAGAATAATCGCCATGAGAAGTGGTCCACATACCTGCAACAGTTCCATTTGAATATCAAGCACAGGAAGGGTAGCAACAATAACGTTATAGACTACCTCAATCAACCACCGATCATGGCATTAACCACCATGCTCAACTCTTGTGGGCACAAGACTTCTGATTGGCCACATCTCTACAAATGTGACCCAGAATTCGACCATATAGACCATACACTCTTGGAGGGTCAACAAGTTCTATATTTTCACCTCTATGATGCTCTGTTATGCCACCTATGACACCTTTGTGTTCCTTCAAGCAAGCATGCGAAGACGATTTGGGAAGCACACTACAGTCAGGCCACTAAACATTTCAGGTTCGAGAAAATCATGGAAGTACTACAGAATTATTTCTATTGGCTTAATCTTCGGCAAGATGTCGGGAAGTACATTAGATCCGGCACTTTTTGCGCCATTTCCAAACTGAACATCAACAAGCAAGACCTCTATACTCCGTTGTCTGCCCCTAGTCGATCTTGGAAATCCATCTCCATTGGTTACATGTTGGGCCTTCCTTCCACTAAGCACGGAAAGGACTATGTTTTGTGGTCATCGAGAAATTCTCGAAGATGGCCATTATGGTGGGATGCAAGAAGAATATCATAGCAGAATCCACTACTAAACTATTCTTTGAACAAGTGTGGGTACACTTTGGGATCCCACAATCTATCATATTAGATTGGGTTGTAGGTTCCTCAGTATATTTTGGTCCAGTCTCTAGTTGATGTTGGACACCAAGCTCATGAAGTCCACAACTTTCCATCCCCAAACGGATGGCCAAACAGAGTTCGTCAACATGATGGTTGTACACATTCCATGCATGTACAAATCAAAGAATCTATGCACATGGGATGAAAGCCTCCCCTATCTCCAGCACAATTATAGCCGAGCTATCCATAACTTGACTGGCCACAAATATTTTCAAGTGGGCTTGGGATTCCAACCACTATATGATGTGGCCATACTATTTGTCAGGACTCAAGTAGATTCGACTCATCGCTAGTCCGAAGCCAACAAGGAAAATAGCTTCATTGAGAACATTCGACACATCTTCCAACAGGTCCATGAGATATTGGACAAAGCCAATTCTAAGTACAACAAGTGACATGATCAGCATTTGGTGCCACGCAAGTTCCAGGTGGGTGACAAAATTTGGCTACATTTGCAGAAGGAGTGCCTCACTGGGCCCCACCACAATATTCACCTAATTTGATATAGGCCATACACTATCACCAAGGCTGCGGTAGATAATGCTTTTGAGCTCAACATTTCCCCATTCCTTGGCCTACACCCAATGTTCAATGTGGATTTCCTTCGTCCATGCTTTCCACCATTACTAAACACATCCGACATTGCAGAACAACTCACACCAACAAAGTTAAATCCAAACTACATGGAAAAAGATGAAACTAATTGGATCATGGACACATAGATCAAGAACACTCACCAACAGAAGATCTAGTTGTATCGAGTTGTCAATTATGACCAACTCCTGCACCAAGGCAAATGGCTCACCAGGGACCAAGTTCAGTAGAAGTTTCCTCATCTCATGGAGGAACTCAACTCAATGGAGACCATTGATGCCTAATGAGGGAGGACCGATCTAGGTTGATATTGGTGGACACCTGCCTATTCCACTTGGAACCTCACCATTGTTCTTTCAGTTTTTTTTAGTTTCCTTAATTGTAGCATAATTTATTATTTTTGGCAGTTTTTCGGGTCCTGACCTTATGAAGCCGTTTTGGGGCCCTTAATGATGTTTTTTTAGCAAAATGCCTTTAAGAATTTCAATAGAAAACACCTCAACGGCTGTAGTCCTCAGAGAGATATTTCCAACGAGGTATCATACGCGTGATACTGAGATAATATGACCAAGTTACGATCCCGGGAAGTTGGTTTCCCAACTAGCCCCAATGGGGCCCGTAAACTCTTGGTGTTACATCAACTCGAGTTAGGGTTTTGATTGTTTAGGGTTTTCTCTTATTGTTCAATAATAAAAAGGCCCTTGAGCCTCATTTTAGTTCAATTCAAAGGCATGCAGGCACCACATCTCTTCTCAGAGATAAGCTACCATCACCTAAGCTAGTCTTATTTCCATTTTATTTGTAAGCATATTTCAGTATTTGATATTGATGAAATGAAGTGTTATTTCTATTGCATCTCTATATTTATGGTTAGATCTGTAATATTTTCTGTTGTTGTTTAAATCCGGATCAATTACAATGAATATGAATAAGAGATGGCTATGGAACATTTCCTCACATGATATATATATATATATATATATGCACCTACAAGGTTTAACAAGTAGTGTCAACCCTACCAATGTAAATTTTATCATATTACATGTCAGAGTATCGCTTAAGAAAATTAATTGAATGTAGTCATGACTTCATTGTGAAAACAATTTTGTCCGAATGTGGCTACCCTCCTACCCAACATTACACCTGCAGGGAAATTAGATGCATGCAACAAAATGGGTAGGAATAGAATACATTTAAATGAATTTTGTGTTTGTTTCAAACTATCAAAATTTGAACTTAATTAGTCATGACATTAATTCATGCAAAACATCCCCAAACCAATAGCCAAAACGATCGTTTAGAGAGAATGCTTAGTGACTAGTCACAATCTAG
Organism: Pinus taeda; assembly: GCA_000404065.3. NCBI lineage: Eukaryota > Viridiplantae > Streptophyta > Pinopsida > Pinales > Pinaceae > Pinus > Pinus taeda. Next base: position 37,200 of record APFE031600872.1, on the reverse strand, counting down.
TTGCACAAAAACATGCTTCTCAGGTCATAGGAACAATATAACTCTAAAAATTGAAAGACAATTCCAAACACTTATTTTATTTGTTTGGGCGATTGTCTCTTCGTTATTTCTTGTTCCTACTTCTCATATGTTTATGTGACACAATCACTACATAGCATTCAACACACAGCTCTAACGCTATGCTTCCACATCCTCATATCACATCACTTCTACTCAATTGTGTTTTTGCTTACAATAGTGTCTTCCATTTCCACTAATGATTGTGGTGATTTTGCTAGAAACTACCTTCAGTACACCACAATTTTTTGGCTTGACCAACTTTACTAGAAGATGAATGTATTGTGCCTCTAGGGCCCTAATCTTAATGCTAAAATAGATTAGCCAATCAATTACCATTTCACTAGAATCCACTCTTCAATGTAAATGTAGAGAGTACCTTGCTTGTTGATGAAAATCCATAAAATTTTACAGTTTCCCTCTAGAGTTTAGCCTGATCCAGACCTTCACTTGTGTGATGTTCCAATGTTATTTTAGTATTGTTTATAAAGATCCTGTTTTTCCTGTGAAAGTTGGCATCCCCTAAAGGTTAGATAAGAAAGTCTGTTGGAATTTTTGGATGGATATGAGATTCGAGAGTATCATAATAATATGAAATAGATTTCAGTGTTAGTAAATAGTATTTTAAAATTGATATTTACATATTAATACTCCTATGTTGTTAAAAAAGATAAACTTCATTAGTCAATAATGTGGAAAAGTTTAATAATATCTTTACCAATGACAAACATTTGAAATAGATACTTAGTCTCCTATTCTACTTTAGATTTTGTGATCCTTGGAGTGAAAAGGAACCTTTTGTAAAGAAATATTTCCTCCGTGACATATCATGCTTGTAATTTAATCATAAATATGAAGATTAGTTTTTCTTAAGTTTCATATTTGGTAGTTCCAATAAAGGGAAATGTTTAGTTAGGTTGCAGTGTTTATCCTATTTAGATAGGATTTAATTTTGATGATAATGTTTTGGTCACTAGTATGAACATGCTTAGTGGAGAAGCCTTGGTGTCATTCTTCAGAATATGCATTAGAACTCTTTGTAAAATATACAACGTTAAACTGTAATTTTCACTTCGTTGGTCTCATTGTGTGCTATTTGGATTTATATTGAGGTTTCCTACATTGTTCTTTCAACATAATGTAGAAAAGGAATATTTCCCCTTTGCTATATCATGGGGATGCTTGCAAGCCATAAGAAACACATATATTTAAGCTTGAGCTTAATTTATGGTACAAGTTAAGAAAGAAGATGCGTGGAAAACGAGCTTCCAAACTTTACCATGTTTGTATGGATATTGGTAATGGAATTTGAACTCACTAATGCACCAAATAAATTCCATAGATTGTTGAATCATGTATCAAGAGATTATCTCGGTTATTTTCTCATTGTGTATTGTGATACCATTCTCCTCTAGCAAAATATGGACATAACATTTATAATATGTCAAAGTTGTATTATGAAAAGATGTAAGAGAGAAGAAACCTTTGATGAATTTGAAGAAGAGTTTATTTTCCATGGACTTCATAACTTATTTGGGCTATATGGTAGGTGTAGATGGATTTTATATCAAGCTAGAGATGATACAAGTCGTAACTAAATTGTCAATGCCAACCTATCTCAATGACCAACTGCAAGTCTACCTCACATTGCTTTGACATCTCATTGTGTTTTAATTCCTTAACCAAGGAAAATGCAAACAATAAATGGGAAGATGAACAATGATCTTTTGATGAACCCAACGCACAAATCTGTATTGTACCTAGGCTAATAGTGCTAGAAAAACTTCCATTAGAAGTGGAGCCTGATATTGATATGTCCCAAGGGATCTATGTTTAGTGGTGCAACACACACTTGAAGACATTCTTTGAAGTGATGATCAAGTATCCAACTATAAGAAGTTGCATGGAATTTTCGATACACTATAGTGACACTATATCTTAGCTAAGGGGTTGAATTACAATGATTATTTCAACAATGATACTAAGTACAAAGACTTAAGTGCCCTCACACGGGATGGCACCTCCCTTTCTCTAATTGTGATGGAACCTCCCTCAAGGTCGCAGGGTTGAATTTCCCTAGGCGTGAGTGGAATTATGTTAATGAACATGCCCTAAGGTAATATGCCCCATGGCACCATGTGAGTGCCACGAGGAATGATTAAGAGAGCTTACAAAATGAAGATGGAAACCCAAGGATGAAATTTTGACCCCAAATTGTGAATAGAGAAGAGCCATTGGCACGTCAAAAAAGTAATCGGGTTCTTGGCATTACAGTTGCTTAGGTATCTCGAAGAGGCTTTCTCCTCTCCTTCCATTTCATTCAAGCCTTCTATGCTTATGAGGAGGCCATAAGTTGATCAAAATCAAGCTAAAAACGAAGTCCTAGTGAAATATTAGAGTCGACAGTGGAAAATCTGCGAAGGTTTCATGGTTGTAACAAATGTAAACCCTAAATCTAGCTCATAAAAGTTGAAGAGCGCTATTTCGCTAAATTTCTATTATATTAGTCTTAACTCTTACTAGTTGATTTGATTAATTAATTAATTAAGCCCCATTCTTTTCTTTATATATATAACATTAATATAACTGTATATATAATACATATACCATTAATATGAAATTACATATAGTATTATTAATATGACATTATATATAATATTTATATACAATTACATTTTATTTATTTATATTATTATTATTATTATTAATTATTATT
>APFE031600872.1:0-33841 GCA_000404065.3 Pinus taeda | reverse complement strand
TGCGAGACGTTATTGGCATTCAAACAGGGTGGCAGCGGTCTAATTTGAGTTGATACGCTTTCAAAACCTGCCCATATCTTGCCTGGTATGTGTATTCTTTGTAGTCACACATGAGAAAGTGCCATTGACATATATTTCAGACCATACATATTATATTTGAGTCTAGTGACCATGACTGCTGAGAGTAATTTGTATTTTCTTGTTTTTTCCCGTTTGCTGCAGGAAGACCAGGCAAATTTTCACAATTACCGCTTTCTGCGAATCTTTTAGCCGCGCTGTGTTTGGGTAATAGGTGTTCGGGTAATAGTCAGTAACTTAATCCTCCTGTGTTTCCGTAATGCATATGCGAATAGAATTACCGTAGCCATTTTGTGCCGGGTTATGTTCATTATCATAATATCCCTATATTTTCGCTTATCAGTGTTTCCTATAGGGTTTGTTAATAACTTCTATAGGGTTTGTTAATAACTTCTCTTATGTCATATGGACGGGAAATATTCGTTATCAACGCGTATTCATAGGTGAGTTAGTCCGTATCAATGCGCTAGTGATAGCTCGGTTATTCGCAGGATACGCTACCAGATATGCCAAATGCCTCCGCCGTTACGCAATTTTTGGCTAACGCGAACTATTTCCGGTAGGCATCTCCTTGAATACGCGAGTTCATTTATGCCTATCCGACCATTTTTCGCTAGATATGCTAGGTCTTTCTCTGCAATGCGGGATAGTTATGGCCAATATGCGAATTATCTACCTGAAAAGCGACTTATCGCCAATGGATACACGACTTATCATTGCCGTATACGCGCGTTATCTTGCCGGAGATAACCGGAATGATACGTCGGAGATAACTGGAATGATAAGTCGCATTCTCCGCCAGTAACCGGGATGATAAGCTCCATATCCGGCCTGTCGTGCATGCTCGCCCGGAAATACCTCACATAACCGGCCATGAGTAGCCCAAAATGAACTCGCTTAAACGGTGTCGTGTTATCACGCCGGAGATAACCGGAATGATAAGTCGCATTATCCCCGCAGTACCCGGAATGATAAGTCACATACCTGGCCTATCGTGCCTCCTCGCCCGGAAATACCTCACATAACCGGCAATGAGTAGCCCGAAATGAACTCGGTTAGATGGTGTCGGGAATGGTTTGCCCCATAGATATCTGGTACAGACATTCCACATACCTGGCAAAAGTGACTCGCGTACGCTATGAATAGCGAACGTATCATACGACGTTGCTGATAATGGCGAGCGAATTATATCGCATTGCAGAGAATGGCTGGCGATTGTAATTATCTCTTGTCTCTTGTTTCAGACCATGGCCATGGTAATTCAGATGAATTATCTCGCAGGACCCAAACCAACGAACTACCTGATCTCACGGACTATTATTATCCATTTGCCGCCTCTGATAAGAGCAAGATTGGTGTAGATGTAGCTCATATGCGCATGGTAGGGGCACGGGGTTCGATTCCCCGCATCTCCAAATTCTTTGGATATCTAGGGATGTGATATCTCTGTTTTATCTGCGCTGTTTGGTCACTTCATACAACTACTTTAGAATGTAGATGTAGGCAGTTTTGTAGCCGGTTGCAGTGAAATTCAAATCCTTTGCATGCTTGCAATTGTTCTGATTTGGATGGTGTGGAGCATACAATGGATTATGGTCTTGTAGAAGTTACTTAGAATCTACTTTGTAAGGTCCAATGCATTATGAGTGCAGAAAAATAATATCTTAAGTGGATCCAAAATATCCAAGAATAGAAATTTGTAAGGTCCAATGCATTATGAATGCAGAAAAATAATATCTTAAGTGGATCCAAAATATCGAAGAATAGAAATATCCAAAATTCAGGATTGTTTCTACCAAAGGTTTTGGCATGGCATTGTCATTCGAGTTGAATGGAAATAGTGCAACCAATTCTTCTATTAATTTTTGTCAAGGCTATCCAAGAATATGATACAAGAATTGTGACTAGGAGCATCAAACATCAAACATCAAACATCTGCAACAGTATCACTCGTCGAAGCAAATGTTAAGGGTCTTCCAAAATCGCCAAACCTAATAAATTCTATTGAGTTATCAACTATGCATGGTAGTTTCCAAACATTTTATGCTAATGCTCAAGAGGCAAGTCGCTGCCATGAAAAAAGCACCTCAAAGGATGTCATCTATAGAGTCCGAATGACGCAAGCTTCTAGCCTTGTCTACTTCAGTGCAAACGCAAACTAATAGTCAAGGAGATTACTCAACGAAAGAAATTCTTGCACATTATAACCATCCGTTCAAAAGGGTGTAAGCCTTTATAAAATGATGTGACGAATCTTAGTAGTACTATTTTGAAAGTAAACCTCCAACTACTAATTCTTTATGATACATACTTGCACATAAAAGGGATTCTCATGATTTTGACTAGTTTCCTCATTGGATTTTTTGTTCAAAATTGTTAACCTAGATTCTCTATGTAATTCTAGGTCTCTCGCCTCTATCAGTGGTTGCTCAAAGCACATTTGCCATTAAGCTGGAACAGAGAGCTATCATGCTTGCATTGGAGGAGGGTAAGGCTTCATATCATAGTGGTATTTGAATCTGCCTTAATTTAAATAGTACACTCCCTACCATTAACTGAATAAGAAGGAAAGCTCAAAATCCTATCACAATTTAACACTCTTTACAAGTAGAAATGTACCCAAAAATTATTCATCGAGACATTTCAAGGAAAAATTAAAAATTACAAATAAAATAATTTATAATAGATAGGAAGATATTAGAAAATAACGATTATGTGACCCTTAGTGCTCAGGCTCTTTTTATCTTGCTGCTTGAAGTAAAAGCTATAGTGATCAAGTGGTTTGTGATAGTTCTTAGTGTAACCTTCAGCCCAGACTTTATTCATGTTTGTACAACATCTTGACCGTTCTTCCTACTTTTGATTTAGGTAGATCAATATGACAGGCAAAGCAACAGTTGCATTTTTCAATAGTAGATCAATTACATCGAGCCCATGACCACCATAAATGTGTTCTATGCACCATAAATTTAGAGCTATAAATAAGTAAAAAATGTGAGTAGATTGTGCAAGGCCAGCTACTACTACTTTCAATTCATAAGCTCACTGCAAAAGATACTTGCAGAATTACAAAAACTTGCCAAGTGGTCTTCAATTCTAATTTGACCATCTTGCTTGGCAGTACCATCATTCATATTTTCTACAAACTCCTCTACACACTTTCTTGTAACATAAGTAGACTCCAACAACATATCTAGTTCAAATATTATAATAGAAAACACAAGGATGTAAATTTTCACCATCGTTCAATACAAAATATCCCATGATAGAGAGCATAGTAATGACATTGTTTCACCTAAAACACTTTGTACATAAAGAAATAACACTACAAATATCAATTAACTACACACCTGCCATCTTCATCTTCACAGTGGAAGAAGACTTTCCTCATTGGTTCTTGTGCATATGCTTGAAGGTTTAATCCTCACTCCCAGATGTCACTGGTACCCAAATGTAATTTAAAATAGATGTTGCAAGATCAATGTGATGAATTGAAGGAGCCTTGGGATACTACAATATAATTGGGCATTCAGTTTAGTATAAAATGAAACCTAATAGCAAGTTCATAATCTAAAATGACAAATGTTAAGATCCTTCTAAGAAAAACCCAAAAGTAATCTTACCCTCAAAATAGCCAAAATAACTTATAGTGAAAACAACACAGATAATAAGTTAAAAGGTGTCCTTATTTTTTGGAAGCAAATGGTAGGTGTGAGTACATTATTCAAAGTTTGACAAATCCAACACAGAAATTGGCTTATTCATATTCTTCTTCTTTCTTGGGAGTAAGGAAACCTTGCCACTGTATTAACCCAAGTATATTGTATATTTATCAATTCTCTCTCTTTCTTTTTCCATGTCTCTTTCACAATCTCTATGTTTCTCCCCCTTCTTTCTCCCTCTCTCGATCATGTTCTTTATCTTTCTCCGTCTTTATAGACCTTTGAAGAGATCCATCTTCCCATAATGATAGGACATAATCACGTTTGGTGAAGTCTAGCTTGATCAGATTTTACTGGGCATAAGAGTTGCCAAAATCACGACATAATCATGTTTGGTGAAGTCTAGCTTGATCAGATTTTACTGGGCATAAGAGTTGCAAAAATCACAACTAATATATGCAAACCATATTCCTTTTCCGTACATTCAACATTAAAATCAATATTAAAAGGTTGATTATAAATGCGTTAAAAGAATTATTGATTTGCTCTACTTTAGGTGCCATGCATCTTGGTGCTTCTGCATGTTGCATGCATTCCCACTAACTCTATGAGGTTTGGATATTTGATTTTCGTTGTTTATGTCAAGTGTGGCTATCCTTTTACCCTGCATTTATTTTCTAGAAAACGAACATTGATCTTGATCCTCTACATCCTTATCCACTTCATGAAGTGGAATAGCCCGAAATGATTGAAAAACTAGTCAAATTGAAAAATAATGTTTTATTGGGAGGAATTCATATGAAGGTATAGTCTGAGAGAATGTTGATTCTCATGATGTGAGTGAATCTTGTTAAGTATTTTCAATGCATTTTTTGGAACTACATCAGTGATTTGAAGCCTGTTTATAACTGTCATTCAAGACTGTAGTGCAAGACCTATATGGAATAGCCCGAAATGATTGAAAAACCAGTCAAGTTGAAAAATAATGTTTTATTGGGAGGAATTCATATGAAGGTATAGTCTGAGAGAATGTTGATTCTCATGATGTGAGTGAATCTTGTTGAGTATTTTCAATGCATTTTCTGGAACTACATCAGTGATTTCAAGCCTGTTTATAATTGTCATTAAAGACTGTAGTGCAAGACCTATATGACATTCAAGCACCATGGAAAATTCATTGCATGAAATAAGAGAGCTATGAGCTCCTATCTCCATGGAACATGTTTTCAAGGTATCACATTGCATCTTGGGTATAAATGAGATTTTAAAGGGGGGAAAATTAGAAATTTGAATATTTGTTGAGCATAACCTTTTTTGTTAAAGCACGAATGTGAAAAAATGCCCTCCAAAAGGGAAGCAAGTAATTTTTTGCATTTCTAGAAGTAAAGTCAATAGGTACATTTTTGCATTTCTAGAAATTCAATAGGTACATTAAACCACTGTCAGCCGTGCAAATACTCACATACAAGAACAGAAAACCCTAAGAGATCAAACATGGTAGTGGAGAGACAAGATATTTGGAATGTGCACATGGTACGCTCTTCATTGTATTAGGTATTTAATAGAAGTACAAAATTGATGAAGTTTGATCATCTTTGACAAAGCCTCCTAGGGTTATCCCAAATAGGTATTTAATAGAAGTGCAAAATTGATTAAGTGAGATCTGGCTGAAAATCTAGTAAATTGGGGCCTGGATATGGTTGATCCGTCATGTATGAATACAAATCTGAAGCAAAAATTTATTAGATCGATAGAAGACAAACATTGTTGTGTACCTATGTTGCACAGGTGCGGGTACCCGGGGTGGGGTTCTCGAACGCGTCCCGAGTTCCCGCACCCAAGTACCGGATTCAGGTACGGGTTCTTCCGAGACTAACCCAGAAGAACCGGGTCCTTCAAAAAAAAAATGGGTTCTTTTCCTTTCTTGGGTTATTGTGTTTTCGGGTTCTTTGGGTTGGGTTCTTCATAAAAAAACTATATTAAAGATTTAATTTTCAAGAGTTAAGAAGTGAAATCTAGATCAAACTGGGAGCTCGAGTAACATACCAAAATTTGATATTTTCGGGACTCTGCTTGCAGGACCAACACACACTCCAGCACTATGGAGTCGTTAAAGATTCAACCATCATCCTCAACCTGAGATTGCGAGGCAGATGCAAGGGGGCCAACTAAAAAACTACAGGCTCTTTTCACGATGCAGTTAAAGGAAAGGAACCATTGTAACACAGAGTAGCACCCATAACAGAGCTACCAAGCCCCTACATTGTGGAACCGAAGCCGGAATCACCCATGCTTACAGTATCTTTGCCGGAGTTAACAGATCTATACACAAATATAACCCATAATGTTGCTATATGTAGATTTAATGGTTTTTGGCCAAAAGCGGATGCACTGCATCAATGGATTTTCACATCATGGTCACCTAACTGTGAAATATATCTATGCCCTAAGGGTTTTTTCATAGTTAGATTTAGCACAGAACTGGAACGAGACAACATCATTAATGAGGGGCCTTGGTTTTGGGACAATTATGGGCTCTTTATCACCCCCTAGTTTTTGGACTTTCATGCCAATGCCATGATAGTTTCAACAATGCCAGTTTTGGTAAGGCTGCATAATCTCCCATTGCATTTTTGGCACCAAAAAGTTTTAACAGCCATTGGGAACTCCTTACGAAAGTACCTTAAAACATATGAGGACAGAGCTATTCGGAAAATCTTCACATATGCCAGAATATGCGTAGAGGTCGACCTAAGTCAAGGACTACCAGATCACATCACATTCAATTTTAATAATTCACTCTGGACACAACCGCTTGACTATGAGAACAAAGCATTCAAATGTCGCGGCTGCTTGCAGACAGGGAACCTACAATATGCCTGTCCATTGGCTAGTAAGGAGCCAAAATGGAACAAGAAACAATAGAAAAAAGCCAAAGGTTGGCAGCATACCGAATTGTTGGAGGAGGAGGAACTGAAGACAGAATCCAGAGACATGCAAATGAGATAGGAAAACATACACAGAGAGAGAGCATCGGGGGGCCCAATTTGGGGCCAAATAACTTCATACAACAACAACAATTACAGCTGGAAAATAGCGGCACCAAACGAGCACATAGTTCCGAAGGATCGGAATTTGATAAAGAACAACCAATGAATACAGAGGAAAACCAGCTTGCTATAATTGTTCCCACTCCCAACAATGGAGGTTGGTGAAAAGTGGAGAAGAAAAAAGGCAAGAAAGTGTAGGCCTGCTGACATATTTTTTCTTTTCTTGTTAATTTTGTATTCTTATGCGTCATGATTTTTAGGAACAACCCATATGCACATGCTCTAAGAATCTACAAAATGTAATTTTCTTCATATGAATAGAATTACGACTTTTTTCCTACATGAAAAAAAAAACAATGAAGTCCATTGGAAGTGGAACTTAGTGACTAAACCTCATTAACTTCTCCCTCCTACCATAAAATCATTTGTAATTTATGTTTATGCTAACCTACTTTCCAGTCAAGGAGACCGCATAAATGGTAAGTGCTAGGTGCGGGTTTGATTTTCCTAACAGAACACTCGAAGGTAAACCACTATTGAAATGTGAGCTCATGTAACCACTGGTGCTTGGCTGGAAGAAGAAATGTCCTTCCTATACTTGTTGAAGGCTAGGTTAAAAGGATATAACCTATATATCCGTGTGGAGAGGGGAACAATTAACAACGTGTCCATGAGAAATATTAGAAACATTTGTAGTCTTCTTGGTTGTGAGTGGGATTTTGTCAAGGCTTATATCAATCATACTTACATGCCATTTGGCTTTATGGCATGTCATCATCCCTTCGTCATATAATATGATGTTGTATATATTCATATATAAATATAAATTGTTTTAATCTAAAATTATATATTATCTTATGCACCTAGGTTTAGAACTGTGTAAATCCTCATTCTATCATAAGATAGGAAAAAATCAACAATTCTCACATCATTTACCAGATTTTCCATTCATGCAAAAACAAAGTTTTCCCGACACACACATTGGGCTCTATCAGGATTTGGTCACATCCATGGAAATTGACATTGGGCCTCTTCCTTGTTTGCTTGCTTAGATCTTCACAAACAATGCATAATCGAAGAAATAATTTTGTCTCATGAAATGTTTTCTTGTCAATGTGCCATTGACAATCCAATATGAATCACATATTTTCTTGTCAATGTCCCATTGATAGTCCACTATGAATCACATGCAATTTGTTTTCATTATGGCAGAGGAGATACAACATTCCATAAATGGATACCATGTGGTGGTTGGATGAATTACTCCTACTCTTTTTAGGGTAAGGGAAATCCACCATAATTTTTGGCCTGTGTTAAGCACTTGGTTCCCACTTGGGCCAAAAGGTCACCTTTCTAACTTCTCGTTTAATCTCATATAGGAAAATTCTTTGGCAGAAAAAATCGATTGAATGGCATGTTTTTCATTGATTGAACACCCAACATTAGTGGGTGGTTTTATTTATTTTATTGAAATATAAAACCCAAAATAGTACACTGAATTGAAAGGAGGAATCTAAAGGGCATCAAATTCAATAGTTTGACCTTTGGGTCCACAATTAAATTTTCTAGAAGAACATCATAGAAAATTCACAACAATAATATAGTATTGCATATTACAAATTTTTTATATTTAATGGGATCATTAATGTGGATGTGATAGAGTTTTGGATCAATCTTGCACCATATCCTAAATTTCGTTTTATGTATGTTTTCTTCCTATGCTCGAGTAATCTTTGCATAGAAAACCTATCATGAGCAACTATTTGTGTCCAAGATTTCAAATGCAATGATTGAACCCTCGAGCATGATGGCCATTTGGCCCAAGGCATGGGAAATACATGGCTTGTTGTCTCATGTATTGAGAGGATGTTGTGGTAAAATATGTGAATACAGCAATAGCAACCATCAAGACTAAATGGGTTATTCAATTTGTAGACTAGTAGGTGAAATTTTATTTTTGTTTACACTTTGAAGCCTCACTAGACCTATGAAGTTTATTCCTCTGTTTCTCAAAATGTGCCATTGGTGGTTTACCAGGTGCCCCATAGGTTTCAAATTTGGCATCCGTTACCAACCACCCAAAGTGGTGCATGGGGGAGACCTTTCCAAGGTGCAGCTCGTTGTTTGCATGATCAACAACAATATTCTTATTGCTAAAGTCGTTTAATAGATTGAACACATGTTTTGTTTTGGTACCATTGTGTTAGATATGATTTACATTCTCCAGTTGCCACATTTATCATTATGTACCATATATAGTATGTTGATACACCAAAAAGGCATCATGCATTTATAATTGGCATACTGTCGGTAATGTGCAAGCATAAATAAGGTAATAAACGACTATTGATACATTGATTTTGGGTCAGATTACTATTTGAGTAGACAAATCTCAATATTTAGTCCCTTGCATGATAATTACAATCCTAATTTTTGAGCCTTGGCAATGCTACATTAATGGAGGTGTTGAACTGGACATGCCATCATCAAGTCCTCCATGTTTTTTCTTTTTCTGTTTGGGCTTCTGAATTCATGGAGGTTTAAGGTCTCTGTAAGACCAACAATCCATTCTCAATTAGAAGTTCAGCTATTATAGCTTCATTGGATAAGGATTTTGGGTATTTGAAGGCCATTTAGCTCAAATTTCTGCAATTGTAGCACTATTTTCTCACGCTGGGGAATTCTATTTGTGTACATTTTTCTCATAAGAACCAGGGACTCAAAACATCGTAAATCAACTAGCTTACCCTCGTTTTGCTCTGTTGTGGCCTTGGAAAACTCAAGATCCTTTTTGAGAGAATCCAAGGTTGTTTCCAACTCTGTTAATCTGCACGTAAGGCTTACCTTTTCTTCTTTTGAAATCAATGTTCTTTTATTCAATTCAGTTTGTATTAGCTTACCCTCTTTTTCCTCTATTGTGGCTGTGGAAGACTCAAGATCCTTGTTGACATAATCCAAGGTTGTTTCCAACTCTCCTAACATGCCCATAAGGCTTACCTTTTCTTCTTTTTAAATTAATGTTTTCTTATTCAATTCAGTTTGTAAAGAAGTGCTCTCCTCATCTAGGAACATTGTTGCAGGAACAAGCAATGAAAGTTGATCTTCTAAACCAACTAATTGGAATCCTTTCTCATCTACCGTATCTAGAAGCTAACTCTCTAGACCAATGATTTGAACATATTTTTCCTTTGCAGCAGCTAAAATATCACTACCTAATTGAGTTATTTTCTGTTCTGTTCACCCTAGGAAAGAAATTCTCTCATTTCTTCAAAACAAGACTATGTGGAGAACTATTCTACTCTTTTTATTTCTAGAACTGGAATGAATCATTTGTTACCTTTTTCATATCTTCTTTGATCTTTTTCGGTTCAGCAGTTATCCCATCACACTTTAACTTTGTTGCCACCAATTTTGTTTGCAATCCCAATGACTGGCTCTCTAGGTCCAACACTCTCTAATTGCTATTCAAATATTTCTTTGAAATTTCATTAGATGTCTTAGTTTCCTCATTGAGACTTCAAAGGAAAAAAAAATTCTCACTCCCAAGAAAATATTTTCTCCTTGCAATTACATGAACATCTTACCTTGTTCTTCATTGTCTTTCATTAATTTAAAGTGGTTTTCCTCAACCTATCTATACTTCTGGGCAACCTTTGCATGTAATGATTCAAATCCCATACTCTATTCTTCCTTTTCCTACCCTAGCTTGATATGTGTTGCCTCTAACTCTACAAGTTTTTTACTCAACCCCTCAACCTCCTTGTTAAGTCTAGTTTTTCCGACAATAAATTCTTCAACTCTTTGGTTTTGTGTTTCAATAAAACACTTGGTACTGCCCACCTCTTCTTGTAGCATTTCATTCTACTATTTACAAGAATGTTGTTAACCACAATGAAGCTAATTAAGCATCCCAATATTTTATGCCTGCTTGAGGCTATTTCTGAACTTTAGTTAACAAAAAATAGGCTTTTGGGTATATATTGCTGATAAATATTAACTAAGAATGAATACTATGGTAATGGAAAGAATGACAGGGAGTGCTAGTTAAGCATTGGAACATTGATTTGAACGGTGAAATGTAGGTTTTGGACAACAAGAAGAGGATTTATCTCATCATGGAATATGTGAGACGGGGTGACCTAGATGATAAAATTGTGAGCTTCTCTGATGGCTTAAGTTCAACAATTATGTGTGTTGTAAGTGTTACTAAATTTATATAAGAGTTTAGGGTCCAAGATAAATATCTAGTTAGTGTTTGTATGATGTCCTATATTCTAGAACTTGTTAAATTCCCACATATTAGTTTGTTGTTACCATATGGCATTTCAAAAATCAGAATTACAAGTGCTCGATAAAAAAAAAATATCATTTAGGATTTGCTAGTTTTTATACATATCTTCAAAACAAAATTGAATATGAGGCTAGGAAGTATTTCCATTAGTTTATTGAAATTATAAATTATTGTCGTAGTAGAACTGTATAGCAGAGACACCTCAAGGTATGCAGCTTTTCTCTATAAAATTTATGACAATTAATATTTATATATGGACTCCATATGATCTTAGAAAAGTTTAGTTAATGTTTTGTGCTAAGATGAAATTTGCAGTTAAATTGGCTTTCGTTTGGTGAGCAACCTTAAAAACTACTCCTGGATTAGAGAGGCAATATGCAACTTTTTGATTTTGGCCCGAGTATTTTTCACCAAGTATTGTATTTTATTAATACATTTGAATAGTCCCCAATTACTTAAAGTTTCAAAATCATATTTTTTTTTTATCTATGAACACATGTTCATTGATTGTAACAATAACTAAATATTCAACAAGTATATACTTATCAGGTAGGACATAAGCACTACCAGTTGATATGAAACTAAGGCAACAATTTAGATATATTTTTTTTGGCCCATGTATGCAAATTGAGAAGCTAAACACCAAATGATCTCAAAATTGTCTTCAAATTTATTGAGAAGGTAAACACTTTCTAATAACAATCTTGATTTTTTCATGGTGCTCTCACCTACTCCTTAGTCCAGCCAAGTAAATATACTTGACTTTCCCCCAAGCCCATCCAAACCATGATATATTAGGACAACAAAAACTTAACAATCACTTATCCTTGTAGACTCATCTTCCAATGACCCCCATGGATATCGCTACCAAATCCCCACTCCAAAAGCACAACACATTTCAGAGCAACATACAACCATGCTTAGAAGCGTTCAAATCTCTTATTTTTTCATTTCTTGATATAACCAACACCATCAACACTTTCATTTCCACAATTTCACTACCCCAAGGTTAGCAGACTCTCTTCAATAAATTCCATTCAAATAGATGGAAACAGATTATGCCCAAAGTAATGCTAATTGCAATTGAAAAAACTATGGGGCAACTCTAGATTTAGAGGGTGCCAGGAAGTCCTTATTAGACTTTGCGCCAACTCCTATTTCAAATGCAATTTCCACAACCCCACAAGATAGAGCAGATGAGCATCTCATTATCTAGATGATAAAGCTCTGATGTTGAGAAGAGGACAACAATTAGAAACAATGGTTGTTTCTGGCACTTGTATTGTCTAGAGAACACATTGGCAACAATTAAACTCTTATAGTCATTACCCTTTTTGTGTATTTTCTAGAGAACATGCTAGCAACAATTAAACTCATATAGTTATTTCCCTTTTTTCTAACATAAAGCTATAGAAACCTTTAGATATATACCATCCAATTAGTACAAGATTTATTAATTATTTCATGAGCCTTTTTCACT
Source organism: Pinus taeda (assembly GCA_000404065.3). Classification (NCBI taxonomy): domain Eukaryota; kingdom Viridiplantae; phylum Streptophyta; class Pinopsida; order Pinales; family Pinaceae; genus Pinus; species Pinus taeda. The sequence goes on along the minus strand of APFE031600872.1, from coordinate 21,280 downwards.
ATTAAGAAGCATCATAAGGGAAAGCATGTATGATACTATGATCTCTTTCACGCGTGGTTTGTTCCATGCATTCACAAAATTCTGTAGAGAATACTTCAGATTTTAAATGAAGGCATTGTAGAAGTCTTAGTATGGAATTTGAGTTATAGGCATTGGATATATATGTTACAAATGCATTTCCTTGCCTTGTGGAATTACATTAGCACAAGAAACATCCAGATGGTTATTTTTGTACCCAATCCAACTCATCTAGCCCTCCAATTAGTCTTGTAGTCTTCTAGTGAGCCTTGTAGTTTATGCACATTACTAAGCATTATTTTGTAACTTTTTCTTGTATTTTGTGTGCATTACTAAGCATTATTTTCTAACTTTTTCACCAAACTTCAAGTTCTGCATGGGAAACACAAAAAAATTCATAGTAATGTGGTATAGGTGGATTTGTTAGTGGTATATTCGACATTGAATGTGCTATAGGTGTGTTATTTAGTGGTATATTTGACATTAATCTATAAACCAATTGATTTTTTATAAGCATTAATGAATTGGATTAATCAACATCGTAAATTGACAAGTATAGTTATTTTATTTTAGACATAGAAGTTCAAAAAATGCAAATTGCATAAGTGCTACCCTTGTTCTTCATGCCAGAATTTGAAATAGTTAATATATGTCGGTATAATTTCTTTGGGGAAAGAGATTCAAGGAGGCACTATTATGCTAGCTTAAAATGTGTACTTTTATAGCCTAGAAGAAAATTCATTATCATGCTCAACAATGAAGAAACTAAGTTTGAACAACCAATTTTGTATTAGAAACTTAAATGGGCTAGACATAGATTATGGGTTCTTTAGTCTTCAAAAAGGATAGCATTGTTATGGAAGCTTATAATATGTAGTATGCACTATTTCTAACCTGGACGAAAGTCATTATTAAGCTCAATAGTGAAGAAACTATGTATGAACACCTATTTCTATGTTAGATGGGATAAGTGTAGATTAAGGGTTCTTTATGTTGAAAAGTGTAACTAGGCTCGGTCTTTATAATGACATGTAATTATAATTTTATGTATATTATGGAAAGAAGAAATAAAATTATTTTGTAATGCTTTAGTCATGGGTTTCATTCTCAAGGAATTTTATTTTGTAGTTGAAGCTCCCACTGAGAGCTATTATGTTTGGTCATCAAGTCATAAATTCTATGTCATGTATTGAAGACCCATTTGAGCATGTTACACATTGTAAATAGGAGAAGTTGTTTGAGTCATTAACCCTCCAAGAACTTGTCACAAGTACCCCTTTAAGTCGGCCTAAGGATGATTCTAGAAAGGCATGTTAGCCTTGTCACAAGTATAAGGCGAATTATTTTGATGGACAAGCCACTATATATAGGGAAACTCGTCCTCACTTAACATGCAACTTAATCAAGGATCTGAAATAAAAGAAATGGTGAGAGAAAACTAGGAGAAGAAGCCTCACATCAAGTGAGAAAAGGATGTCAAGGAGAGAAAAGGAAGTCAAGGAGATGAAGTGTATTGATCTCTTTTTGGGAAAGATCTCCTTCACACATGTGGGGAATAAATAGGTATCATTTGTTGCAGCATACTAAAGTCATCACAATCATCATAGAAGACTGAATTAAGGAGAAAAACAGGTCAATAATTCAAGCCGAATTATAGAAGGAGAAGAATACATCCTAGCAAAGGGAATCAAGGTTTTAATATCCCTCACATGTTATAACTAGGGTTTCTAAAGAAGGATTGAGAGTTTCATAACTAAACCAAGAACCAAAATTTGAAGGATAGTTGTGATAGTGGGAGAAGTGTAGGTACCAACCCTATAAAATTCTAATTTTTTTCTTTTTTTTCTTATACTAAAAATACAACGATAAGAAAATAGCATTGGGAACTCAAAAAAAATTATTCAGCATTTTATAAAACTTTCATGAATTTCACTTTATTGAACATATAATCTAATTTACATGTTATTAACTAAAACCATAATGAAATCATATAAAAGAATATTATAACAACATAGGTATCATTCACGAGGAGACGAGATTCAAACTTCACTTGCCACTAATTTCCCTTCTTTTTTGTCGGTCGCCTCTAAGTGTGAATTCCAGCATGCCTAATCTGAATGCAATGACCCACCGGTTGACCTCCCAGCTTACTCCTTTGGTACTCTCCTTCCCCGGAGAACCACAAACTGTAATGGGGTTGTACAATGAAGGAATGTATTAGCTGGTAGAGGAGAGCACTCCTTGACTGAAGAGTCCCCTCTCTAAAGTCCTCTACCTCACCAAAATTTCTATAGCTCGTAGTAACTACTGTGACATAGTCTCATCCATCGAACAATAGGGTAAGAAAAGTATTTTCTCCCATGGCCTTCCCCTTCTTTTATAAGAGTCCTCATAGGTGACACTTGGCCTTTCATGCATAATTAATTATTTTTGATAATCCAATAGTTTGATTATTCACCTACCCATGTGTTACTCTCTCATCAAGGATCTCCAAAATTATTTATTTAAATTTTAATTTAAAATTAATATTTTTCTTCACCTCAACAAGATTCTTGTTTCTTCTCCTAGTTGTCTCTTGATCCCCTTTTTTACTCCTTAATTTGTGTTCATTACTAAAGTCGATTATTAAGTCAAGAGTTGATCCCCTATCTACTCCCTAATTTAACTCCAGTTATCTCCTAGATGGATATTGTTATGTTGGTTGTTGCTACATGGAGGTTCTCTAAATTTTTCTAAAATTTAATTTATTAATCTTATTTTAATTCACCATCCTCTTCTCTTAATTAGGTTTAACAATTTTAGGATTAATATTTATCCTTATATTTATGTCCATCTTACCCCTTTTTACCTAATTAAACTACATTATATACCTAATATTTTCCAACATGGGAAGGGTAGAGTTTTTAAGATAAAATATTTCTTCCTATGATACCCTTAGCCCAAGTTTTATTCTTGATTTAATTACCTCAGTTTATAACATCATTACCCTTGATGTGAATTTACTTGGTTTTCATTTTTTGATTATGTTTATTAATTTATTTATTTTTAATAATTCTAAGGGTGCCATGTTTGGTTGTGCCCTTTAGGAACTTCCTTTGAAGTTCCAAGGGTGCCACACCTAACAGTTTATTTGTGACACCTAGGGTGCCAGGTTGGTAGTGCCCTTCATGAAATTCCCTTGAAGTTCCATGGATGCCACGCCACTTGCCTTTCAAGCATTCTGTGGCTACGAGGGGAAGGTATAGGTGCAACAACGAATACCACTATCATTTCTTTTGTTTCCTACTATAGTGAGACTAATGATGTCGAGGATCAAGGAATCTGCCTTGATGCATGCCCCCAGTAAAATCCTCATGAGCGACCCAACTTTGGGACCTGCCCTCATGACATCATGATCCTCAAGGTAAAGGTGTTTCAACCTTTCTAGCCCAAGTCACGGCGGGAGTGCTAATGGTTGAGATTAGGGACACTGCCCCACCCCTCTCATGCAGTTCCATCCAATTGTACAACCTCATCACCCATTATGAGTCATTCGTTCAAGCAAATAATCTGTGTCTGCAACCACTAACACATCATCAGAATATAGATAAACATATATAGCAATTTTTAAAATTTACTTAGAATTTCAAAGATAAATTAATATAAATTTTCATCAAACAAGGTGTCGTCAACTCGTCATATGCGATTGCATCTAATGATTTCTTGCCATACTCAATAATCATCAATAACAAGGTTTTCAATGTTGGTCATTGTCATAATAACATCATCAATATCACACAATCATTCGCATCATTGTTCATGGTGAACCAGAACTAAAGCAAGTGGGTAACATAGTGGTCACATCCATCATGGCTATCATCATCATAACATCAATGGAAAAATACGTATCCATCAAAGCTATCAACATCGTAATATAAATAGAAAACATATCTATCTATTAAAGTGATCATCATCATAAATTCAATAGAGACCAACATAACCATTTATGTTACAATCATCATAATATCAATAGAGAACATGCATAACCATTAATGCAACGATCATCATAATACCAATAGATAACATACATAACCAATAATGCTATCTTCATCATAATATCAATGGAAAACATACTTAAACATCACAACCACTAATAATAGAGTCATGTGTCCAGATCCTCAACCTTAGGTCCTCAAAGAATAAAGTGTGGGCCTTAGGACTAAATAAATGTTAATTCCATATCATGCTCGCTCAACTAGAGCGAAGCACTACAAGAAGGAAGAAGTTTGACCATTGTTGACTCGGGAAGGAGGAGTTAAACTAAGAAGGCTTGTGACTTGGTATTGGAGAAGTTGTTGTGTCAAGGATCTTAGTCTTGGTACTCTCCAATTGAAGTTTCTATAAGAAGAATAACTCATTTGGGTTTTCCTCTCAAGTTGGAGAGCTTTTGGCCCTGACTTATCACCTATATTTTGTGTCTCTTGTCTCTTTATTATTTGGTAGTTGTTTGATGAAGAAGAACACAATTATAATCTAAAAATAACACAATTATAATCTAAATCAAAGAAAAATATAATCTACAGAAGTAAAAAGCATTCAAAAACACTTATCATTGTAAGAGAAATATCTTAATCCTAATGCCCTAGATTTCTCAACATGGTATCACAGCTAAGGTGACAAATCAAGGAAGGGTAGCTTATGAAGGGATACTCAGATACTAAAGCATTCAAGTATCAAAACTCAAGAAGCACAACAAAAAAGGTCTAGAATATCATCTCATTCTCAAGGAATTTTGAAGACAAGGTCCATATTATCTTCTTGAAGGAAGTTTCAAGCCTTGGATCAAAGAAGAAGTCTACACCAGAATAAGTCTTGGGATCCTTGCTCAAGACATCATCAAGGAAATAGACCACAAATCCCTACCTATACTCAAATTGAAGAGATCTACAAAGTAACTTGAAGTCTACTAGTCAAAGAGAAGTAAGAAAAAATCATCATCAAAAGCTTTAAGGTGATCTCCCTCTGTTTTGAGCCTGGAACCACTCTTGAAGAAAACTATCCCCCTTAAGGAAAATCTTTCTATTATAAATATCATCATCAAATTCAAATTCAAGGAGGTAGAAAGTAGAAGAATAATATTATCAATTAAGTATATTTATGTCTATATCTGAATCTATCAAAATGACTTTCTGCAAGGAAAGCAACAAGTTGGCTGGGCCCTTAAACATTCTTGCATGGATGTAGCTCTCCCTCCCTTAGATTGGAGATTCACTCACTATTCATGTTGCTCTCCCTCCCTGCTATCGGTATGGAATGTTTGAGCCTGAATCAAGGCTTCTGCCTTCCGTGCTTCTCCCATATCTCCACACTTATACCATCGGTGGTTCTCCCATATCTCATGCTTAGTTAATTTGAGATTCATTCACTATTGATATTTATATCTCACGCTTAGTAAATTGGAAATTCATTCACTATTCATGTTTGTAGCTCTCCCTGCATGCTATCGGTCTTACTTGCCCACCTTATGGCATGGTCATATCGAGCCTTAATCAAGTCCCCAAGTTTGGTCTGGCTGAAATGAATGAATGAGGTAATCCGTTTTCTTGATTAGAAAGTCGATTCTTTGGAGCTAAGGAGGAGAAGAAGGACGATTTTGACATTTTGATATGCATGTGGCCGATGAACTGAAAATGGAGTTGCACAGGTGATTGTTTTCTTTTTCACAGATTTTATGAATTCGGTGTTCATTTGAATATTTTAGAGAATTGTAAGTTGATTTCAGCTAATTACAGGCCGGGGCAGTCATGGCAGATAGAGAGAGCAGCAGGTGTGAGACGTTATTGGAATTCAAACAGTGTGGCAGCGGTCCAATTTGAGTTGATACGCTTTCAAAACTTGCCTGGTATGTGTATTCTTTGTAGCCACACATGCAAAAGTGCCATTGACATGTATTTCAGACCATATATATTATATTTGAGTCTAGTGACCATGACTGCTGAAATTCTATCATAGTAATTTGTATTTTCTTGTTTTTTTCCCATTTGCTACAGGAAGACCAGGCAAATTCTCACAATTACCGCTTTCTGCGAATCTTTTAGCCACGCTGTGTTTGATTAATAGTCAGTAACTTAATCCTTGTGTGTTTCCGTAACTTAATCTCGGTCTCCGTTTTGGTGTTCTGACTTGAAATCTAGATTTTCTGAATTCAAAGCTTAATTTCCAAAATTGAAATCAAGCTTTGAAATCTTAATTCAAATCTAGCTTTGAAATCTTAATTTTCAAAATTGCAAAAGTGGGAAATGTGTGATATGGTGTGTAAGCTGAGTAGAGAGCCTACTACAGACAACGAGAAAACCTAATGTTGCTTTCTTGTTTGAAGCCATGGTTGTTGAATATCTAGCGAGTATGAGTACACAATATTTCAATAAGATTCTCAATACATTTGTTGTTATATCACTAGAATTTTGTGAAAATAAACTGAATGCAGCAACTAAACAATTCTGAAAAGCTAGTTACATGCCAAATCCTAGTTACACACATCAAATGCTTTACAAAATTCATCTCTTCATGTATGGAAAAATTGAACATAATTAAAGATGGTTAAGTACTTAGTTCAATCATCTTGTGTGGTGCGTCTGATATGTTATCTGGAAAACACTTTTATTTGGTAAATAAAAACAATCTTTATATTTTCAAGAAACAATAGAATGCAGTCTATCGCTCCCAACTTCCACGAGAATAAACAGAGAGGTGAATGACTAGTGGTCATGCAATGCTCTACTTAGATGTAAATTTCAAATATCAAGTTTGAAAACCTTAGGTTACACCATTGATTACCTCTCTTTTTCCTTGTAGCTATCCAAGTGGCAATGCCCAGTGAGGTCTTTGTCCTCTGACTTGGGAGTAGAGCCCCAAAATTGACAGTTTTCCTCTGGGGTGCTTGCATCTGGCATCTCTTAACCATTTTCCTCGTGAAGGATCTTGTTCTTCTATTGTTGCCGTATGTGAAGGTTGACTTCAGATATGCTGGTGCATGGGTTCCAACATAGCCAGAAGTCCTATTGCAAACATTTATCCTTTGTGCTTAACTTCCCTGTAATTGATTCGTCAATTCCTTTACCCCTTCCTAGCCCCTATGGTTGTACCTAGTCTTTTGAAAATTCTTTGGTTTAGGAAGTTTTCGTGCTATGGTTTTCAAGAACCCACAAATAATTCAGGTATGTCGTAGTAGATTCATTTGCTGCATTTTTTATTTTTCTTCACTGCTTTTGAATATTTATTCCTTATTTCCTGTGAATCTGAGGGGTTTTCTATTTTTCTTCTATTAACAATTCTTGCTCATGTTATGTTGCCATGGTATTTTCTTTTTGGATTATAGTCCTCTCTATTCCTATTTATTTCCATTTGGATCTCTAAAATTTGTTGATGGGAAAATAAGTTTATATCATAATAAAATATCCTAATTGGTTTGGCGATAAAATTAATCCTTTGCATGCTTGCAATTGTTCTGATTTGGATGGTGTTGAGTATACAATGGATTATGGTCTTGTAGAAGCTACATAGATTCCAATATGGAATGTACTTTGTAAGGTCCAATGCATTATGAATGCTGAAAATAATAGCTTAAGTGGATCAAAAGATATCAGATCCTAATAAAAAATAATTTCCAACTCTCTCTTTATCTAAGTCTAATACCCAACATTAAGTGGATCAAAACATATCAGATCCTAATAAAAAATAATTTCCAAATCTCTGTTTATCTAAGCCTAATACCCAACAGTAGTGAGTGAAGAAGTCTGCCAGCAAAGTGGGTGATTCAAGTGCATAAAAGATTTCACTCCAGAATATGTCTCCAACGTCATCTTAGGCATGTATTTCTCTCTGCTGTGTCAGATAAAGTATGGGTGGCAGTCTAGAATCTTCAAGAATCATGTCTAAAGAAATAGATCTGACAAGTTTCCTCATTCACCTAAGGAAAATGGGAAGAAGATATTGTTTACAAATAACTTACAAGGGGAAGAAATTATAGGCTTCACAAGGATTATTCCTAGATCAACAAAAGAAGGGCCAAAGACATTTCACCATCATGTAACACATGCCTTCAGTGTTTTGAAATGTGAAGATCCACTAGGAAGCACTTTTAAAAGAGAGTATAGTTCACCATCTTGTGGAATTGTTTTCCTGATGCCACTAATAACTTGCCAATGAAGGGTCTTAAATATATTCCAATACTTCAGACTCCCATGGAGGTAAATTCCAATCACCATGAACTAACAAGCAACAAAGCTAGCCTATGCCCAAAACTTGGTGATGGTTCTACCCACGGAAAGAAAAGGAAATAAGATTCTTTTGAGAAACAAAAAGTAGATTTGGGAGGATATTCCCATGATTCATTGTCTATATGTTGCTTAAATAAGCACAAAGTATTTGCTGACAAAGTTTAAACAGGTCTTGCAGACTTGAAGGTTTCAAAGAATAGAAATATCCAAAATTTAGGATTATTTCCACCAAAGGTTTTGGCATTGAAGTTGAAAAGAGCACCTCAAAGGATGTCATCTATAGAGTTAGAATGAGGCAAGTTTCCAGCCTTGTCTGCTTCACTGCAAACTGCTAGTCAAGGAGATTACGCGACGAAAGAAATTCTTGCACATTATAACCATCGGTTCAAAAGCCTCCATGCCTTTCTAAAATGATGTGATTAATTTGAGTAGTACTATTGCAAAAGTAAAGGTCTAACTACTAATTCTTTATGATACATAGTTGCACATAAAAGGGATTCTCATGATTTTGACTAGTTTCCCTCATTGGATTTGTTGTTCACAATTTTTAACCTAGATTCTCTATGTAATTCTAGGTCTCTGGCCTCTATCAGTGGTTGCTCAAAGCACATTTGTGGTTAAGCTGGAACAGAGAGCTATTATGCTTGCATTTAAGGAGGGTAAGGCATCATATCATAGTGGTATTTGAATTTGTCTTAATTTAAGTAGTACACTCCCTAACATTAACTGAATAAGAAGAAAAGCTCAAAATCCTATCACAATTGAACACTCTTTATAGGTACAAATGTACCCAAAAATTATTCATCTAGACACTTGAGGGAAAAATTAAAAATTACAAATAAAATAAGTTATTATAGATAGGAAGATATTAGAAAATAACGATTATGTGACCCTTAGTACTCAGGCTTTTTTTTTATCTTGCTACTTGAAGTAAAAGCTACTATGGTCAAGTGGTTTGCGATAGTTCTTAGCGTAACCTTCAGCCCAGACTTTATTCATGTCTGTACAACATCTTGACCGTTCTTCCTGCTTTTGCTTTAAGGCAGATCAATATGACACCCAAAGCAACAGTTGCATTTTTCCATAGTAGATAAATTACATCGAGCCCATGACCACCATAAATGTGTTCTATGCACCATAAATTTAGAGCTATAAATAAGTAAAAAATGTGAGTAGATCGTGCAAGGCCAGCTACTACTACTTTCATTTCATAAGGCTCACTGCAAAAGATATTTGCAGAATTAGAAAAACCTGCCAAGTGGTCTTCAATTATAATTTGACCATCTTTCTTGGCAGTACCATCCTTCATATTTTCTAGCAATTCCTATACACACTTTCTTCTAACATAATAGACACCAACAACATATCCAGTTCAAATATTATAATAGGAAACACAAAGATGTAAATTTTCACCATGGATCAATACTAAATATCCCATGCTAAAGAGCATAGTAATGACACTATTTCACCTAAACCACTTTGTACATAAAGAAATAACACTACAAATGTCAATTAACTACACACTTGTCATCTTCATCTTCACAGTGGAAGAAGACTTTCCTCATTGGTTCTTGTGCATATGATTGAAGCTGTAATCCTCACTACCAGATGTCACTGACACCTAAATGTCATTTAACACAGATGATGCAAGATCATTGCGATGAATCGAAGGAGCCTTGGGATACTACACTATAATTGGACATTCAGTTTAGTATTAAATGAAACCTAACAACAAGTCCATAATCTAAAATGACAAATGTTAATATCCTTCTAAGAAAAATAGAAAAGTAATCTTACCTTTAAAATAGTCAAAATAAAGTAGATAATATAGTCAAAACAACACAGATAATAAGTTAAAAGAAGATGTCCTAATTGTTTTGGAAGCAAATGGTAGCTGGGAGTACACTATTAACAGTTTGACAAATCCAACACAGAAATTGGCTTATTCATATGCTTCTACTTGTTTGGGAATAAGGAAACCTTGTGACTGGATTAATCCAAGTATATTGTATATTTATCAATTCTCTCCCTTTATTTTTCCATGTCTCTTTCACAATCTCTATCTTTCTCCCTCTCTCGATCATGTTCTTTATCCTTCTCTATCTTTATAGACCTTTGAAGAGATCCATCTTCCCACAATGACATGACATAATCACGTTTGGTGAAGTCTAGCTTGATCAGATTTTACTGGGCATAAGAGTTGCCAAAATGACAACTAATATATGCAAACCATATTTCTTTCCCATACATTCAAAATTAAAGATTTGCTTTACTTTAGGTGCCATGCATCTTGGAGCTTCTGCATGTTGCATGCATTCCCACTAACTCTATGAGGTTTGGATGGCTGATTTTGGTTCTTTATGTCTCAAGTGTGGCTATCCTTTTATCCTGAATTTGTTTTCTAGAAAACCAACACTGATGTTGATCCTCTACATCCTCATCCACTTCATGAAGTGGAATAGCCAGAAATGATTGAAAAACTAGTCAAATTGAAAAATAATGTTTTATTGGGAGGAATTCATATGAAGGTATAGTATGAGAGAATGTTGATTCTCATGATGTGAGTGAATCTTGTTGAGCATTTTCAATGCATTTTTTGGAACTACATTTGTGATTTCAAACCTACTTATATCTGTCATTTGAAGACTAGTGTAAGAGCTATATGACATTCAAGCACCATGGAAAATTCATTGCATGAAATAAGAGATATATGAGCTCCTATCTCCATGGAACATGTTGTCAAGGTATCACATTGCATCTTGGGTATAAATGAGATTTTAGAGAGGGAAAAATTAGAAATTTGAATATTTGTTGAGCATATCTTTTTTTTTTTAAAGCGGAATGTGAAAAATGCCCTCCAAAAGGAGGAAACAAAGTAAATTTTTTGCATTTCTAGAAATAAAGTCAATAGGTAAATTTTTGCATTTATAGAAATTCAATAGGCACATTAAACCACTGTCAGCAATGCAAATACCCACATACAAGAATAGAATACCCTAAGAGATCAAACATCGTAGTGGAGAGACAATATTTTTGCAATGTGCACATGGTGCACTCTTCATTGTATTAGGTGTTTAACAGAAGTACAAAATTGATGAAGTGTGGTCATCTTTGACGAAGCCTCCTAGGGTTATCCAAAATAGGTATTTAATAGAACTACAAAATTGATGAAGTGTGATCATCTTTGAAGAAGCCTCCTAGGGTTATATAACATATACATATTTTGGTGGGTGATTGGACCAAGCCACTTATGAATCATGTATAATAAGATTGGAAAGATAAAGTGAAAAGTGAAAGTTACAATCATAATACATATAATGATGAAGTCCATTGGAAGTGGAACTTGGTTGGGCCTCTCCCTTGGTTGCTTGCTTAGATCTCCACAAACAATGCATAATCAAACAAATAATTTTGTCTCATGAAATGTTTTCTTGTCAAATGTGCCATTGACAATTCAATATGAATCACATGTTTTGTTGTCAATGTGCCATTGGTAGTCCAATATGATTCACATGCAAGTTGCGTTGATTATGGTAGAGGAGATACAACATTCCCTGAATGGATACTATGAATGGATACTAATGGATACTATGTGGTGGTTGGATGAATTACTCCTACTCTTTTTAGGGTAAGGGAAATCCACCACAACTGTGGGCCTATGTTAAGCACTTGGCTCCCACTTAGGCCAAAAGGTCACCTTTCTGAACTTCTCGTTTCATCTCATATAGGAAACGTTTTTGGCAGGAAAAATTGATTGAATGGTATGTTTTTCATTGAGTGAACACCCCACATTACTGGGTGGTTTTATTTATTTTATTGAAATATAAAACCCAAAATAGTACACTTAATTGAAAGGAGGAATCTAAAGGGCATCAAGTTCTATAGTTTGTCCTTTGGGTCCATAATTAAATTGTATGGAAGAACATCATAGAAAAGTCACAACAATAATATAGTATTGCAGATTACAAATTTTTGGTATTTAATGGGATCATTAACGTGGATGTGAAAGAGTTTTGGAGAAATCTTGCACCATATCCTCAAATTCATTTTATGTATGTTTTCTTCCTATGCTCGAGTAATCTTTGCACAAAAAACCTATCATGAGCAACTGTTTTGCCTGAGATTACAAATCAAATGATTGAACCCTCGAGCATGATGGCCAAGTGTGGCCCAAGGCATGGGAAATACATGGCTTTCTGTCTCATGTATTGAGGGGATGTTGTGGAAAAATATGTGAATACAGAAATAGCAACCATCAAGACTAAATGGGTTATTCAGTTTGTAGGCTAGTAGGTGAAATTTTATTTTTGTTTACACTTTGAAGCCTTGCTAGAGCTATGAAGTTTATTCCTCTGTTTCTCACAATGTGCCATTGGTGGTTACGAGGTGCCCCATAGGTTTACCAACAACCCAAAGTGGTGTATGGGGGAGACCTTTCCAAGGTGCAACGCGTTGTTTGCATGATCAACAACAATATTATTGTGGCTAAAGTCCTTTAATAGATTGAATAGATGTTTGATTTTTGTACCATTGTGTTAGATATGATTTACATTCTCAATTTGCTACATTTATCATTATGTACCACATATAGTATGCTGATACACCAAAAAGGCATCACACATTTATAATTGGCATACTACCAGTAATGTGCAAGCATAAATAAGGGAATAAACGACTATTGATACATTGATTTTGGGTCAGATTACTATTTGGGTAGACAAATCTCAATATTTAGTCCCTTGCATGATAATTACAATCCTAATTTTTGAGCCTTGGCAATGCTACATTAGTGGAGGCATTGAACTAGACATGCCATCCTCAAGTCCTTCATTTTTTTTTCTTTTCTTCTTTGGGCAAGTCCTTCATTTTTTTTCTTTTCCTGTTTGGGCTTCTGAATTCATGGAGGAGGTTTAAGGTCTCTGTAAGACCAACAATCCATTCTCAGTTAGAAGTTCAGTTGTTATAGCTTCATTGGATAAGGATTTTGGGTATTTGAAGGCCATTTAGCTCAAATTTCTGCAATTGTAGCACTGTTTTCTCACGCTGGGGAATTCTATTTGTGTACATTTTTCTCATAAGACCCAGGGACTCACAACATCATAAATCAACTAGCTTACCCTCGTTTTTCTCTATTTTGGTCTTGGAAGACTCAAGATCCTTTTTGAGAGAATCCAAGTTTGTTTCCAACTCTGTTAATGTGCACATAAGGCTTACCTTTTCTTCTTTTGAAATCAATGTTTTTTTATTCAATTCAGTTTGTATTAACTTACCCTCTTTTTCCTCTCTTGTGGCCATGGAAGACTCAAGATCCTTGTTGACAGAATCCAAGGTTGTTTCCAACTATCCTAATATGCCCATAAGGCTTACCTTGTCTTCTTTTTAAATTAATGTTTTCTTATTCAATTCAGTTTGTAAGGAAGTGTTCTCCTCATCAAGGAACATTGTTGCAGCAACAAGCAATGAAAGTTGATGTTCTAAACCAACTAATTGGAATCCTTTCTCATCTACCCTAGCTAGAAGTTAACTCTCTAGACCAATGATTTGACCATATTTTTCCTTTGCAACAACTAAAATATCACTACCTAATTGAGCTATTTTATGTTCCTTTCACCCTAGGAAGCAAATTCGTTCATTTCTTCCAAAGAAGACTTTGTGGACAACAACTCTTCTTCAAGTGCTTTATAATAGAGATTTATAACAACAATTTTTCATGTAAAGACTCTTTTTATTTATGGAACTATAATGAATCATTTTTTACCCTTTTCATATATTCTTTGATCTTGTTGAGTTCAACGGCTATCCCATCACACTTTAAATTGGTTTCCACCAATTTTGTTTGCAATCCCAATGACGGGCTCTCTAGGTCTAACACTCTCTAATCGTTATTCAAATATTTTTGGAAATTTCTTTAGATCTCTTATTCAAATATTTCTTTTAAATTTATTTAGATCTCTTAATTTCCTGCTTGAGACCTTGAAGAAGAAAAGAATTCTCACTCCCAAGAGAAGAAATTTCTCCTTGCAATTACTTGAACATCTTACCTTGTTCTTCATTGTCTTTCAATAAGTTAAAGTGTTTTTTCTCAACCTATCTATACTTATGGGCAACCTTTGCATGTAATGATTAAAATCCCATCCTCTATACTTCCTTTTCCTTCCCTAGCTTGATATGTGTTTCCTCCAACTCTACGAGACTTTTACTCAACCCTAAACGTCCTTCCCTAGCTTGATATGTGTTGCCTCCAACTCTACAAGACTTTTACTCAACCCCTAAACGTCCTTGTTAAGTCTAGTTTTTTCGACAATAAATTCTTCAACTCTTTGATTTTGTGTTTCAATAAAACACTTGGTACTGCCCACCTCTTCTTGTAGAATTTCATTCTACTATTTACGAGAATATTGTTAACCACAATGAAGCTTGTTAAGAATCCGTGTTTTTTCTCAACCTATCTATACTTATGGGCAACCTTTTTCATGTAATGATTCAAATCCCATCCTCTATGCTTCCTTTTCCTTCCCTAGCTTGATATGTGTTGCCTCCAACTCTACAAGTCTTTTACTCAACCCCTCAACGTCCTTGTTAAGTCTAGTTTCTTCGACAATAAATTCTTCAACTCTTTGATTTTGTGTTTCAATAAAACACTTGGTACTGCCCACCTCTTCTTGTAGCATTTCATTCTACTATTTACGAGAATATTGTTAACCACAATGAAGCTTGTTAAGAATCCCAATATTTTATGCCTGCTTGACGTTGTTTCTGAACTTTAGTTGAACAAAAGATAGGCTTTTGGGTATATATTGGTGATAAGTATTAACTACAAATGAATACTATGGTAATGGAATGAATGATATGGCATGTTAGTTAAGCATTGGAACATTGATTTAACTACAAATGAATACTATGGTAATGGAATGAATGACATGGCATGCTAGTTAAGCATTGGAACATTGATTTGAATGGTGAAATGTAGGTTTTGGACAACAAGAAGAGGATTTATCTCATCATGGAATATGTGAGAGGGGGTGACCCGGATGATAAAATTGTGAGTTTCTCTCATGGCCTCAGTTCAACCATTATGTGTGTTGTAAGTGTTATTAAATTTATACTAAGAGTTTACGGTCCAAGATAAATTCCCACATAGTAGTTTCTTGTTAACATATGGCATTTGAAAAATGAAAATTACTAGTGCCTGATTATAAAAATAACACACAAAATTGAATATCATTTAGAATTTGCTAGTTTTTATACATTCTTATCTTCATAAAATAATTGAAGATGAGGCTAGGAAGCATTTCCATCAGTTTATTGACATTGTAAATTATCGTCATAGTAGAAATGTATGCTAGAGAGACCTCAAGATATGTAGTTTTTCTATAAAAAAATTATGACAATTAATATTTATATATGGACTCCATATGATTTTAGAAGAGTTTAGTTAATGTTTTGTGCTAAGATGAAAGTTGGAGTTAAATTGGCTTTCGTTTGGTGAGCAACCTCAAAACCTACTCCTTGATTAGAAAGGTAATCTGTAGCTTTCTAATTTTGGCCCCAGTGTTTTTCACCAGGTATCATATTTTATTAATACATTTGAATAGTCCCCAATTAATTAAAATTTCAAAATCATATTTTTTTATCTATGAAAACATGTTCACCGATTGTAACAATAGCTAAATATTCAACAAATATATGCTAATCAGACGGGACATAAGCACTACCAATTCATATGAAATTGAGGCGTTCACCGATTGTAACAATAACTAAATATTCAACAAATATATGCTTATCAGGTGGGACATAAGCACTACCAGTTGATATGAAACTGAGGTAACAATTTAGATAGAAATTTTTTGGCCCAGGCATGCAAATTGATAAGCTAAACACCAAATGATCTCAAAATTTTTATTAGTGTTTACCTTAAATAAGAAGGTAAACACTAATAACAAACTTGATCCTTTCATGACTGCTCTCACTTGGCCCCTAAGTCCAGCAAATCCATGACACTCTCACTTGTCTTCAAATTTACTAAGAAGGTAAACACTTTCTAGTAACAATCTTGATTCTTTCATGGTGCTCTCACTTACTGCTTAGTCCAGCCAAGTAAAGATACTTTACTTTCCCCCAAACCCATCCAAACCATGATATATTAGGACAATAAAAGCTTAACAATAATTTATCCTTATAGATTCATCTTCCAATGACCCCCATGGATATAGTTGCCAAATTCCCACTCCAAAAGCACAACACATTTTAGAGCAACATACAACCATGCTTAGAAAGCATTCAAATCTCTTATTTTTGCATTTATTGATACAACCAACACCATCAAAACTTTTACTACCCTAGGCTTATCAAACTCTCTTCAGTAAATTCCATTCAAATAGATGGAAACAGACTATGCCCAAAGTAATACTAATTGTAATTGAAACAACTATGGGGCTAATACTAATTGCAATTACACAACTATGGGGAAACTCTAGCTTTAGACGATGCGAGGAAGTCCTTATTATACTTTGTGCCAACTCCTATTCCAAATGCAATTTCCACAACCCCACAAGACAGAGTAGATGAACATCTCATTATCTAGATGATAAAGCTATGACGTCGAGAATATGACAATAGTTAGAAACAATGGTTGCTTCTGGCACTTGTGTTGTCTAGAGAACACAATGGCAATGATTAAACACTTATAGTCATTGCCCTTTCTATGTATTTTCAGAGGACATGTTAGCAACAATTAAACTCTGATAGTTATTTCCCTTTTTTCTAACATAAAGCTATAGAAATCTTCAGATATATACTAGCCAATTAGTACAACATTGATTAATTATTTCATGAGCCTTTTCACTATTAAGAAGCATCATAACGGAAAGCATGTATGATACCATGATCTATTTTTAGGCATGGTTTGTTCCATGCATTTACAAAATTCTCTAGAGACTACTATAGATTTCAAAGGAAAGCATGGTAGAAGTCTTAGTATGGAATTTTTGTTACAGGAATTTGATATATATGTCACAAATGCATTGCCTTGCCTTGTGGAATTACAATAGCACAAGCATTACTAGGCATTATTAAGCATTATTAAGCATTATTTTCTAAGCATTATTTTCTAACTTTTTCACCAAAGTTCAAGATCTGCATGCGAAACAACAAAAAAAAATCATAGGAATGCACTATAGGTGGATTTGTTAGTGGTATATTCGACATTGAATGTGTTATAGGTGCGTTATTTAGTGGTATATTTGACATTAATCTATAAACCAAATGATTTTTTATAAACACTAATGAATTGGATTAATCAACATCGTAAATTGAAAAGTATAGTTATGTGATTTTAGACATAGAAGTTCAAAAAATGTAAATTGCATAAGTGCTACCCTTGTTCTTCATGCTAACATGTATCGGTACAATTTCTTTGGGAAAAGAGATTCAAGGAGGCACTATTATGCTAGCTTCAAATGTGTAATTTTATAGCCTAAAAGAAAACTCATTATCATGCTCAACTTGAAATAGTTAATATGCGTCAGTACAATTTCTTTGGGAAAAGCGATTCAAAGAGGCACTATTATGCCATCTTAAAATGTGTACTTTTATAACCTAGAAGAAAATTCATTATCATGCTCAACAGTGAAGAAACTAAGTTTGAACAACCAATTTTTTATTAGAAACTTAGATGTGCTAGACATAGCTTATGGGTTCTTTAGTCTTCAAAGAGGATAGCGTTGTTATGGAAGCTTATAATTCACAACAAGAAGTTCAAATTACGGTAGAGAGGAGCGGGTGACAGGCCATTAAGGCATGAGTTCTGAGATAGATACGAAAAGATCTACCGCAAAGAAGACATTAATGAGTTGAAAGTGGAGGGAAGGGGTACATTCATACTCACACGGTCCTATAAAAACCCTTGGCCAACATTGGGATATTCTAAATTTGAGCCGGTACAGAACTGTAACCACGAAGCTATCAGGCCTCCCATGAGTGCCATGGCTAGAACACGAGCAAGGTTCGCAGAAGAATTGCATCCGACCTAGGAGGACCTGAAAGAAGGAGTTGCTACCCCAGATGTTCCAAAGTCCCCTCACACACTACGAACTTAAAAATACAAGAAGACTATGGTGCTATTCTAGGTATCATCAAGATTCAATAAATTGTTAGTGGCAGAAAAGGGGAAAGCAATCACCATTGAAATCGATGAGGATGAGGAAGATTTGCAGGACCTGATCACTCAAATCGAAGCACAGGAAGAGGAAGTAGAGGATGTTTTCCAAATATCATTGCTACCACATATCTCTCCATGGAATGGGATGGCCAAGATACCGAAGGACCTGGATGCCGTGAAGAGTATGCTCCAGACCTTGCTTCTCCTAGATGAAATAAGGCTTGATGGTTTGCCGCTGGGCCTAATACCAAGCATCAAGTTTGAAGATTGTGATCTTGTGGATAGCAAGAAGTTCCCTCAATTGGATGAAGATAAATTACTGTAGCAGAAGTGGCTACGGGGTGTGGAAAAGGTGGGATTACTCAATCTAAGGTGTATATCCCACTATCACTGCGTAGCCATCACCATTTCTGTTATCTGACAGTTACTATGTCTGATACATGATGGGTATATCTGATTAGAGGAAGCAGTTCCCATCACGGCTGATTCACTACACTGACTTACCCATCTACCTACTAAAGGGAATGACCCCACAGACATAGCCAACACCATTAGCGATGTGGGTCTCGCAGAAGCAATGAAGGCTAAATATAAGCTGAAAAAGCAAAGGCGCGAGTATGCTGTAACGAGCATCAAAGACTGAGGAGTGCAAGTCACCACCCAACTACTGGCCAGTAAACTCATGAGGAAATGCCGCACCGATGAGGTGCCAACCCCTGTCATTGCACTTGCGGAGTAGTGTGCAGAAGGGGTTCAGCTTAACTTGGCGCAATTTCTATGCGATGAATTTTTTACAATTGTAAGAAAGCACAGGAGAAAGGTAAGACTTTCCATTATGCATGGTGTTATCACTCAGCTTGTCCCTAAGATCCTGAAGGGATACGGCCGAGGTAACCACAAACCAATCTTTGGATTGCAGGTTCTAGCCCACCTGCAATCAGAGAGGGCTCTCTCTTAATGATTTAACTTTGTTGATGATGATTTTAGGCTAGTGGTTGGGTTCAAGGGTTTTGATTTTTTGTTTGGATGGAAGATGCATGTAAGGAAGAAAATTCCAAAGCTGAGAGGCAAGGTAAAGTGTGACAAGTTTCAAACCATTGGGCATGGAGTCATGGATTAAGGCTTTCTATTACATTTTCTTGGTCACAAGAGGATTATGGAGCGGGATAGCCACACATGAGACAATTATCAATTTGCTGAGAGGATGGAATGATGGTCAGGGATGAAAGGCAATTAAGAATCTTTCATCAAACTGACAGGGAGGAGAAGTGAATGAATGGTTGTCTAGGAGCAGTTAAGAATTCCTAAACTATCATTCATATGTGAAAGAAACAGCGTAAAAAAGATCATTTAAGTATGCATGTTCCTAACTATTCCTGATGAAAACATGAAACAATTGCAGAAATTGAGCATAAGGTGTAGTTTAAGCAAATCCTAAACTATTCTTCTTTTCTGCAATTTAGAGGGCAGATTGATGATAAAACAAACATGGAAAAACTAACAGAGTTAAGAAACACTTATTGAACCATGTAGAAGCACAAGAATTCCACAGTCACTCCTCAACCAATTAAACACACTAGACAGTCTCAGAATCCATGCTTTCAGTAGTCTTTGATTATAGAAAGTATCACATTTACAGTGCGAGTCTCTGCTCAAGAAAATATCGAGATAACACAGATCAAGAAAACTAGCCAACCAACCCCTACTCCATTTTTCAGGGTGGTATATATAAGCAAAATATCTAAAGTTATTTATTACAACCGACCTAAACAGGTCTGCAGGAAAAAGCTTTTCAAAAACCTAATTGTTGCTGGAATTAAATGCAAGTAAGTCCTTTGGGCTGCGCCAGAGGCAGCTGGATCAAGTTGAGTTGATGGGGAGTCCTGTGTGACTTGGTGCAGTGGTTCTGTCATAACTGTGCATTGAGTTTTGGTCCACTGATCTCCTGTGATTTTAATGTGCAGTCATTTGTGCTGGTGAGCTTTCAATGCGTATTCAACTTCTTCTTGACTTTTCAGAGCCTTACTTTTAATGTTGGATTTTCCTCGAGCCCTGAGAAAATCTCCTCTGATACACTCTGCCACTACAATGATAGTCTCTGCCACTTCCTTATACTCTTTGACGTGTTTTTATCTGTATATTTGATCTAATACTCTTTAATCTCTGTTCTTGGTCTCTCTCTGTCTTCAAATATGCTTAAATTGGCAAAATCGGGCTTTTTCGGGCCTTTTCAGTGCAAAAATGGCCGAGGAATCAAAAGATTCCCTAAAGATTCTTCAATATGGCACATTTCCCGTAGCGATCGTGCTAATCGCGCATCAAAAACTGCTTCTGTTTTTCATTCTGGAGCTCCGAAGCTTGACTTTCGCACTTGCACATTTTTCCCATTTTTTGGCTGCTGACGTTAGCATGACGTCAGCGGTACGACGGATGACGTCAGCAATGGGGTCCTCTGGTATGGATATGATGTCAGCAAGGTGACGTGGCAGTACGGTGGGGTGACGTGGCATTGACACGTGACAGGGTGACGCGGGCCAAGCGCAGGCGGTGAGGGGTGAGGTGGAGGCGACGTGGCGGCGTGATGCGGCATTCCTGTAACCTGAGGGAAGGGCAGTTTTGTAGTTCATTGGAACGCCTTTGGTATGGAGGCGGTTTCTATCAAGGGCGGCCCGATGCAATGGGAAGCTGCCACCTATCCCAGTGTACGATGGTAAAACCGTCGAACATCGGGTGGTAATGTGCCAATACATAAGGGCACCTGATATGAACAGGGGCCGTCGAATCTGGGGGAGACGATCCGACGGTGGATGGGAAGCGAAGGTGCACGGGACTTAATAAAAGAGCG
>APFE031600868.1:0-21565 GCA_000404065.3 Pinus taeda | reverse complement strand
GGGGAAGGAGGCAGAGGAGGGGGGAGAAGGAGGAGGAGGAAGAGGAGGAGGAGGAGGAGGAAGAGGAGGAGGAGGGGGATTAGGAGGAGGAGGGGGTTATGGAGGAGAGGAGGGTGGAGGCTATTTATAATAGTTATATGGAGATGATCGAGGTAAGCCCAATAAATTCCCAACTTCGTCATAACATCTTGTGCCAGGATGATGCATCCACCTAAAGAGAAATATCTAAATTTCCATCCAGGTATTCTTTTAAAGAATCTATCCAGCCGCAACCAATCTGTCACCTTCCAACCACATGGTTTAATATGGTATGCCAGGTATTTCATACCATTCATCATTTGGTCCATAGCCACCCCGAATAGACCTTTTATACAAACAAAAATCTCCACATCACATATGCCATTATATAAAATAGACTTCTAGAGATCCATATATAGACCAATAGCATTTGGAAATTTAGAAAAAATTTCAAATAAAATCAGCCAAGCAAATTGGTTAAGCATCCCCATAGTAAGTACATTGTCAACAAAAAAGTTATGTGAAATATCAATATCATTTCCCATGTGCAAAGCCATGAACTATCCCTCTGCCACTGTTTTTTTAATACGTAAACTCAATCCATTCATCACCAAGATAAAAAGGAATGTTGAAAGTGAGCATCCCTACTGAAGACCCTATCCAACCCTGAGAAAAGTCGAGGGACATCCATTTATTATGAAAAAAATTATATTTGTGATGTAGGCCATAATCCATTCCCCAACCCTGAGTTGTAATCCAATTTTATGCAGGACAAGTCTGAGATATCCCCAATCAAGGTAGTCATATGCCTTTTGTAAATCCACCTTCGTAATGCCAGCATTTTGCTTTTTGATGAGGATCGAATGTAAGCCCTACTGGGTAGTAGAAAAAACATCTTGTATTTTCTTATTTTGAAGAAACCTGAACAATTTAGGAATAATAAAATGGGACAGGCTACCCTTCATCTTAATCGCAATAATTTTGGAAATAACCTTGTAAATAATGTTACAGAGAGAGAATTTATATGCGGGTGAACATATCCCATTCTCTTTGACTCCTCCACCATGCCAAGTATATCATATTTGAGTAAATAAAGAAATGGGAGAATAGTTCCATCGTCCACCCATCCAGCCCTGGGGTCTTATCACCCTTAGAAGATTTCAAAACCTCTAAGAGCTCCTCCTCAGTGACAGTTTTGAAATGTTCTGTATGAGCATCTACATCGTACATGATATCATATAATTCCACACCTTAATTAATATACTCTGCATATATCTCATCCCTCTTACTGTAGTTCTTCTAAATATGTGAGACACCAGCATTACATATATTTCTCTGCAAATGACATTGATTCCCATTTGCATCTTTATCTCCTATATTTGAGCTTGAGTTCAAGAATAAGACAACTAGTAGCATCTAGGAGACAATGTGTTAACATCTGGGAGCTAAAGGCATCCAGTTCTCAGATAATATCTTTCAGTTACTTATTAAGAAAATATTCCTTCCTCTTCTGCCATGATTTTACCTCCCCGCAAAGAATACCAAGCTTATCCGACATATGATCCATGGGGGATAGGCATCGTTCAACATGTCACACACAGACATCATGCACAAGATCATTAAAATTTGGGCCATTGAACCATGCCCAGTTGAATTTAAAAGGCATACATTTCCTATACTCCCCACTTTTCCATTGTAATATAATGGGCTGATGATCAGAGATAGAATTGTCAATCACCACAGATAGTGCATTCCCCAGATGCTCCACAACTTATCCATGCATAATAGAATGGTCCAGTCTCTCCGCAACACATGCCATCTTCCCCCAGCCATATCCCATGTAGGAACCACCCTTTGTGGGCATCAATCAACAAAATTAGATTCCATAATAACATCTCTAATCAGCTCCATCGTAGGGTCAATTTTCTTTTAGTGTCCCCATACCTCATCTAGGCTAATTATGCAGTTCATATCCCCCGCAATGATGAGAGACACCATCTCAAAGCTCCCTCATGAAATCTGTTTGTGCCAAAAAATAGGTCTATTTTTTATTGAGCATACATATTGAGAATATGTAAGCCACCCGTAAGACCATTAATATGACCTTCATGAAGGATACCAACAAAACATGAAAAATCCCTGACCCTAACCCATCGAGGGTCCCAAAGAGCCACAATACAAACCAATAAACCAATAGTAGTTGTGGCAACCATGTGCCACTCAAGAAACATCTTTCTAAAATATTTAATCGCAGTAGGAACTGAGTCAATGGTCTTGTGAAAGATAATGATATATCGACTAAAAGAAGAAAATAGTTGTTTGAGAGCCATATATTTCGGGTTATCCCCAAAACCCTAGATGTTAAGTGATAGTATGAAAGTCATGACAAATCCTGTGTAGGCATGCATTCTCCAAGGGCCCAAGAAGAGTTAGCATCAGTAATGGGAACCTCAACAAGGGAATGTTCATTATGAGAATTGAAAGGGATAGGACTAGCATGCCCTCGGAAGTGCATATTGTTCCGATTATGCTTCCGATAGATGATAATATTACCCACGAAGATAGGGATGATATGTGGGGATGATGAGCTAGGCGGCTTGTGAATGGTTAGGGTACGGAGGTCCAAGGTCTTCCGCTGGAGAATAAAGACCAGGTCTCTAGCCACCGAATTTGTAGGTGATGGAAGTGGCGAATTAGGTGGTGTAAGGCTTTGTCTATGCCCCTCGGAGGGATGATTGTGCTGGGAGGGAGATGGTGCAGCAGTGCAAATGATACGTGATGTAGAAGGCACGTCATGCGATGTAGAAAGGGGAGGGAAATGATTCCTATTGAGACGAGTGCCACCCTTGAGATGAATGTCTACCACCCCAATGGTGGGGGAACTATGCTAGAATGTGGCCAGTGTGGTGACAATTTAAGCACCTGAATGGCACCCCGGAAAAATCCAGACGCTGGGATAAGTTTGTTGCCCCCCAATGCAATGTAATATGGTAAGGAAAACCACACATATACTATTTCTCAATCAGAATCCAGGCCACTCTTGTCCTAAGCCCCCAAACACCTTGAATCAACATATACAAACTTCCCAATGAAATTCACGATGTCCATGAAGACCTGCTTAGTCCAGAATTCGATAGGTAGCCCTAACAATTTAACCCAAATTAGTTTGTTATATGGAATATCTTTGGGTGGATTAAACCCAATATACCAGGAATGGAACACCATAAAGCTTCTTCCTTTTATCCATGGGATGGACTTGATTTTCATAAGTTCCTCATGACTGAGAATATGTATAAAGTAGTACATATGTGATCATACGGTGATGCATCCTCAATAGTATATTTCATGTCTTATATTGTGCAATAATGGAGAACTCTCCTCTAGCTATTACTAGTGGGGAAGTTTTGTATGTGTAACTAGGGGAAGGTAGCACTGCATTTCCTTCCCATATTGGGGATATGGTAAGAAATCTGGAACAAGAGATAGTGCAGTTTCAGAATAGCAATGACCATCTTCCAAAACCAAGTGAGGAGCAGGAAAAACTGACTAGGGACTAGACCAAGAAATTTGGCCACAAAAGTGTAGATCTAGAAGGATTAACGAGAAACAAGAATGGACAGAATCTGAAAAACTGAAAGTGGAGAAGACTCGGATCATAGCTCCCAAAAATCATCTAGGGGAAAGAAGAGAATGGAGTTACAAGAGGATGGTAGGAAGATCAAACGCCCTAATTTTGATTGGGAAAGGGAGGATGATGTGAAGGCATAGTTTCTAAACATGATTAAGTATTTCCAAGTATATAGGTATGCGAGTAATTTAAAGGCATGCCTGGCTATTTACCAGCTGCAGGAGAAGACTACTCTGTCCTGGGAGGAGGTGAAAATATCAAATTATAAGTAAAATTCAATATAATAGATAAACATTAAAATATATTAAAATAAAATATAAGACAACCAAATCTATATAAAATACACACATTCACGTTTATAATAGAATTCATCACTAGTACAAATCATCATAACAAACACAAGCATTTATTGACAAAACACTTTGTAAACATACTCAAGCAATTTCTAATAAATTCAATGGAGTATAAAATTTAAACTCATACATTAATAACAAAAACATTGAAAAAACCACCTACACATACAAACATACATGAACAAACATTGAAAAAACAAATTCTCATATGTATATGAAATTTCAAACAACAAACATTTAAATAAGAAAACATACAATTTTGAAATTTTAAATATAAAACACGAAATACAAATTGAAATAGAAAAACACATAATATATAGTAAAAAATAAGGAAACACACATAATACAATTTCAAGTCAATACAAAAAAAACACTCAGATATGAAAATGCAACATTAAATAAGAAAATGCACACTATACAAAACAAAATACACATTTCATATACAAATTCAAATTTATGCTATGAAATTAATTACAATCAAAATTCAATTAAACAAACACATAATTATAATTTCAAGCCATATACCATACAAATATTCATAAATAAACATTCACACAATCACTCATAGATATATATGCAATTTCAAATAAAGAAACATACAAAGTACAAGTTCAAATAAACAAACAAAAAATATACAAATTCGACTAAACACACAACATAGAACTTCAAATAACTAATTGCACATGATACAATTTCAAGTCAATAAAAGAAAACACTCAAATATGCTTATGCAACTTTAAAAACACACACACACACACACAATATACAAATTAAAATCTACATTATGCGTACACATTCAAATTCATAATTCAATACAACAAACACATGATTACAATTTCAACGTAATGTGTTCACCATTTCTATTAAATGTTATCTTCTATTTATTGCTCAAATCCGCATGTGTATGCATTTCTATGGTTGTAGATTAACCAAGTTATGGCCATGCCAAGCATCATTGGACTTTTGCATGATCTCGCATAGCATTGTGTTTGTGCATGATCACTCACGAAATATATGCAACCTTGTGGGGAAAACTATGGAATGCTTTGCCACAATATTGTGGATGATATCCATCATAGTAATTCATATGTTTATATATAATAATTTCAAGCTTTCCTTGACTAAATTATCTAACTCTAATATTTAAGTATGGAAATTCTATATTTGAAGTTAATTCATTATGTTGTGAAACAAATATTTATAGACTTTAATGCAAATCTCCCTTGTCTGGATGAATAATAATAAAAAATTGGACAATGTCCTTTTGGAAGAGGTCATATAAATAATAATAACAATAATATAATTTAAAGGTCATGGTCAAGCCTAAGCACCAAATTGACGTATGAGATCAACTTGTTTGTGTGACAAAAGACCTATCTTCCTGGAGCTATTTGATTGCTAAAATATATGGTGGATATACACCCCCTCTACATTTAAACATGTGGTCTCATATGAGGAAGGATATGTTCTTAATCATGAATCCCACTCAATCTATATACCTCCCCTCTTGATAGAAAGTGTGGAGTTATGTAGATTAGCAATATGGCTACACAAATACTATACAACAACTACAAGGATCACAAGGTTTCAAATCAAATAAGTAACTCTCTTGATATGGTTTTAGAGTCACCCCAAGGGCCACAATTTTTGGTAGGAACATTGGAAAAATAATCTTTTGGAAGTGTCATCTTGTATGCCATTTTCATTTGAGATCATTGTCATTTCATGTTAAGGGTAATGTACATGTATTATAATGATGCATATAAGTATTTTTGATATCGTTGTTCAAAATGCAAAATATTTGGTAAATAATACTTTTTTGATGTTGCACTATATGAAAGTTAAACTAAATTATAAGAATGCATTGTATTTTTCTTTTATGGGCTAGGGAGAGCCTAGAATGGAGTCAATTCTAAATTTGAATGGAAGAAAATTTTTCCCACTAATGGGATTCTACCAATAAATTTGTATGAAACCACCAAGGCTAGATGCACCCAATACCTTAAGTGGAAACGTTACTTTTTTATTTAAAATTGTCTTTTGTTTTTATTATATAGTGAATTTAATAAGAGGGAAAAACTCAATTGAATATGGTGTATGTATCATTTTACAAATTATATTTCTAACATGGTGATATTTCATGTTGCACAAAATGTCAAAGTTTGGTTTTTCGTTGGACATGTGAAGAATAATTATGTCTTTTATTTTCATTATATTGACTAAATTTAATATTGTGTATGTACTATTTTCCAAATTATAGTGGATAAAATTCCATTGTACATTAAAATGACATAGTTCTATTCTCCTTTTTAATTGGACATGTGAACAATAATTAGGTATTTCATTTTTAGTATATTATTAATTTAATACACAACAAATAGTTAATTTAATATAGTGATGTACCATTTTATAAATTATATTGCTTAGAAAATATATGTTTTGCATTGGACAAAATGCTCCTATAAATTCAAATTTCACAATTCTTCTTATATATATGTACATATATTTTATTAGATATGAAAAATAATTATTCATGGTAGATGAGTGTTTAAATGAAATTGATTATGACACTTGTATGTTTTCATTGTGTATGTTGAAACACCGTAAACACATTGTATCATGTGATTAATAGTAAATACATGTTTTTCTCTTAAAATTACTTACACCAATTAAATTAGCAAACCATGTAGTGCTAGGAATGAGGATTAAAATAAGGCATTGATTAGTAATATTTCTCTTCAAGTGTAAGTATGCTAGAAGGGGTGGGATCACCACCTTTTTTCGTAACGGAAGGTTGGGTCAATTTATTCATAAGGTTTGATTGAATTGATATTTTCTTATAGAATAATGTGGTGAATGATTCATTTTCAATTGTTTTAAATGTTATATTTTAAAATGGATAAAATTTATACTATATGTAAATATTTATTATTTAATATATTTACTTTTAAATATTTATTATGATAATTTTAATTAACAATTAAAAAATATCCTCTCTGTTTCAAGATTATAATGTCTCCTAACAGGTCAAGCACTTGAAGGTGGAAGCTTATATGCCTCAAAAACTTGGCATTGTTAATATGAGGTTTTTAAGATATTAACATGTAGAGATGATTGAATTATATTGATTTAATATATTATATGAATAATGATGTTAATGGATATATTTTTAAAACATGTTAATTTATCAACATTAACGAAAATAAATTATGATAAAATTTTTCATTAATCATATTATTATTGTTGTAGCAGTAATATTTATTAAAAATAATTGCTAATTATGTTTTTCTAATGTTTTTTTATCAAAATATTTATGATTTGTTGTAAATGTTCCAATTAACTTATTAATGTTTGGAATGGAAAATGCATAAAAAAGAATGTTTAAAATATGAAAAACAAAATATTGAAAAATAGAAAATATGTAAACTATAATATTAATATTTATATTGTGATTTTTAATGAGGTTTATACATTTTAACAATTATAGAAATATAAAAGTATATCTTAACTGAATATATTTTTAAAAACAAGCAAAGAAATTAAAAATCTCAAATTATAAGTAAAATTCAATATAATAAATAAACATTAAAATACAATACAATAAAAAAATAAGACTTAACCAAATCTATATAAAATACTGACATTCAAGTTTATAATAAAATTAATTGCTAATAGAAATCAACATAACAAACACAAGAATCTATTGGCAAAACACTTTGTAAACATACTTAAGCAATTTCAAATAAATACAATTTCAAATGTAATGAAATAAAATATTTAAACACATACATTAACAAAAAAAACAATGAAAAAACCACTTTATATATTCACATGTATATGCAATTTCAAACATCACACAAATATTCACATGTATATGCAATTTCAAACATCACACAAACTAATTTAAATAAGAAAACATACAATTTTTAATTTTTAAATATGAAACACAAAATACAAATCTAAATAGAAAAACACATAATATACGATTGGAAATAAGGAAAAACACATCATACAATTTCAAGTCAATACAAAAACAAACACCCAAATATGAAAATGCAACATTAAATAAGGAAACACACACTATACAAAGTAAAACATACATTCCATATACAAATTCAAATTTATTCTATGAAATTAATTACAATCACAATTCAATACAACAAACACAAAATTACAATTTCAAGACACATACAATAAAAATATTTAGAAATAAACATTCACACAATCACTCACACATATATATGCAATTTGAAATAAAGAAACATACAAAATACAAGTGCAAACAAACATACAATATACAAATTCTACTAAACTCACAACGCACAATTTCAAACAACTAATTGCACATGATACAATTTAAAGTCAATAAAAGAAAGCACTCGAATATGCTTATGCAACTTAAAAACACGCACAATATACAAATTAAAATCTACATTATACCTAGACATTCAAATTTATAATTCAATACAACAAACACATTATACCTAGACATTCAAATTTATAATTCAATACAACAAACACATGATCACAATTTCAAATTGCATACAAATATTCATAAATCAACATTCATAGAACCATTCACATATATATGAGATTTCAAACCAGAAAACACACAATTCAAATAATGACACATTTACACAATTTGAAATGAACATGGTACAATTTCAATTAAAATATCAACATAAATACATTTTCAAAATCACTAACATATATATATAGCATTTCAAATAAATAAATATATAAAAACTAAATTATATATATATATATATATATATATTATATTTTATAAAATATAAAATACACAATATAAAAAGCTTAAAAATCAATTAAAAATCAAAAAACAAGGAAAAAAAAAAACAATATAATGGTCTGTTAATTAGCGTGATATTTAGTGTTTGTCAATGTATGGTGAAAAATTGTATAATTTGTATTTTTTAAAAGATTTTAGATTTTTTTAATGTAAGTATGCTTTGAGTTAAAGGAAAATGAGATAAATGTTATAATATGAATGGATGATTATTGAAGTGTAAATTACATGTTTCAAATGTAAATGTTATAAATTAAATGTATTTTTAGAAAAATGTGTTGTAACGGAAGAATGAGGCCTCATCCTCCTTGAGCACTTGGAAGGAGTTTAACCTCTTCCATCAAAAATAACTTTATTAACAATTCTGTGCATAACTCTCTTATAGTATGTGAGAAAAGAAAAGAATAATATATGACTACATCAATATTTACTTTGGTCAAAACCATTTCAAAAAAAGAATAATATATAACTACATCAATATTGACTTTGGGCAAAACCATTTCAACAAAACTAGGAGGTGAAGTCTTTCCTGTAAATAAATCTGCATGCAACACTCACATAAATATTAGAGAAAAATGTATATTTATAAGAAAATATAACCAAAAATATCATTTTATTTTCTATATAAAAGTAATAATACTTCTATCACATATTTAAATAAAAAAAACAAATACTAATTTACTTTCATTCAAACTTTTCTTAAAGATATATGTAAAACAGTTATTTATGACACATTTTCTGGCCAGAAATCTACAATAAAATATTATTAAAAAGATAAAATAAAATATAAAATATATTATTAATAAATATAAAATATATATATTATATATATATATATATATTCCTCATCTAGAAATAAAATACAAATTTAAATAAATATATATATTATGTTATATATACGTAATTAATAATATAATTAAATTTGATTTTTTAAAACTTATTATAAGTTTTTCCACTGACTGAAAAATAAATACAAAACCACAGATGTAGGCCATTTCATTTTATACGGCTTTAACTATCTCTCAGTACGAATGGTAGAGGGGCATTTCAAATACAAACGGACTAGCTAAGACCAACCAGATCGATCGAGACTTGATGGGCGTTGAACCTCCAAAGAAGGCTGTAACTGATACACGAGGATTTGAGCGAAGGACAGCTATATATATAACAGAGAATTCCCAATTTCCCAATTAACGCTAAAGAGCAGAGCTGAGCTGATTATTATTAATTTAAAAGTTTGATAAACCAATGATGAGAAAGAGTAAGTAGTACTATTAATTTAAAAATGTATACATATTATTAATTTTAAAATTTAATAAACCGGTCAGAAGGAAGGGTAACGATGTTGACCCAATAAATTAATTTGTGGGTTTAATTGACAGGTTCAAATTGTTTCAGATAAAAATTATAACGGTTATAAACCATGGATTAAAGTAGCACATAACACACAATATATGTGGTCATTTAAAATAACACACGGCACAATACATGGCATGTTACAGCGAAAAAAGCCGGGTAAGCTAAGTCTAAAGACATGCGTGGATTGAAGCAATGAATCAAAAATTAAATGTAATAGAAATGGTATGGTGGACACATCAGGGTAAAATTATTGAGGAGGAAAACAGAGCACAATACACAACACGTTACAGCCAAAAATTTCAAGTTGAACGAACAATATACAACGAGTTATACCCAAAAGGGAAAAAACCCACAGGTTAAACAAACAAATAACCCACAGGTTAAACAAACAAATAACGCAATACACAAATCACTTGCAAAAAAAAGCATGGGTTAAACTAATAAAGAAGAGGTTATAGTAGAAAAGCACAGACTAAACTAATACACAACTTCTTAAACCCAAATACACAGCTAGGAGAAGTGATTCAAAAAGCGAGTGATGCTTGGATTCCAACGGGATAAATTGGTGAAGCAATGATGGATAAATTATATCTAATAAAAATTATTGAGGAGGCCCATTGAAGCAATGAGGAAAAATTAAACATAATATAAATTATTAATGAGGAAGCAGAGCCTTAAATTCAATAGAAATGGCTAAAGAACTATGTTTAAACAAATCAAAAGGAGAGATATAGGACCATCTCTATATACCTAGAATTAGGATTCTGATTTCACGTCTTCAGCGAGCTAATTAGGAGGCTTTGAACGATAGAAATGTCAACCACCTGTTTCCTTATTTTTTTCATTCATTTCCCTGCAACGCTAGCCCTTCATTCATTCCAATAATTTACAATGCACCAAACAAAAATACAAGGTTAATACAAGGTTATGAAATGGAATTAGTTATTGTAGCAGAGCAGAGATGAACAGAAACACTGAAATTAAATAGAATTTGATCCATACCATTTTTGGGAGATAATTTGATCTAATAATTTGTTAAACAACCCAACTCCCCTTCCCTGTGCTTTTCTTATCAGCCTCCTCTATCCCACACAACCATGACAGACTCAAACAAAAACTCGACACAGATAGACCTAGCCTCTAACCATAGAGACATACAAACACACAAGCATAATGAGACTCGATATAGACAAAGGAGGAAGATGCTCAAAAAACGTGAAAATGTGTGAGCCCAAGTATTAACGAAGTTTTACAATGAAGGGCAAGGTCTTTGATCTTGATAGGAATTAGTGTAGCCATGTAAATGGAATGGCTAGTAAACCATCAAAACCCTTATCTCATGAGATATGTCACATTACCATGACGACTAAAAAAATCGTGAAGATCTCAATACTCATAATTAAATCTAATTCATTCTCTATTTGATGGGTGGAATACAGATCTCAAAACTCTACCCAGGATGAAAATTACTTATGAAGTTGATAGGTTAGAGATTGTCAATAATGCCAAAGCTAAATTCAAGACAAGGAATTCCTATGAATAATCAAAGGTTGATGTTCACTAGACAGGATCTCGAAGATGGTGGAAGTGTAGTTGATTATAATATTCGAAAGAATGTACCATTTTTCTTACCCTTTTGCTTGTCCTTCATCTCCCAAGTAATATGTAGTTTTTTGTGAAGCAGTTGACTTGTAAAACTATTATAGTTGATGTTAAGCATGTGAATACTATTAAAATTCAAGACAAGGAAGGAATTCCCCTATATTAGCAAAGGTTGATCTTCATTGGGATAAGAAACCATAGGATAAGAATTTTAAAGGTTTGGTATAAAGGAATTGACTCTCCCCCTAGTTCTTTCTCTATGTGGTGGTATGCAAATGAATCACTTGACGATAATAAGGAACATATTTTAAATAAGGATGGAATTCCTCCATATCAGTATAGGTTGATCTTTCTTGAGAAGGGAAACTCCTATAGGTTGATTTCCGAGAGAAGAATAATCATCTTATTAATGCATGTGATGTAGAATTTGGTTCATATTATTTCCATTTTTGTTTTATACTTATTTTAAGAGGTCAATAATTATCGCTGCAACTATTCAATTTGGTTTATTGATCCTTTTCCTTGTCCATTTAAAATATTTTCTCATATGAATCAATTATTTTTGTTTGCTTGTATCTCCACCTATATACTCATTATATGGATTTGTCTAGTTGTTGTAATTCTTTGGAGCCTTTTCGTGCTTTCGTGTCTTCCATAAATGTTTTCTATCTATTATTGGAATAGGATTGTTGTCCATTTTACTTATCTAGGAAATAAACTCAGTAGGTGCTTTTAGAAATGTAATTCAATATTTTCTATGAAACCTAATGTAGTTGAATTTGAGACTTAGTGGCATAGGAGGCACTTGGGTGGCTAGAATTTTTTTTAACCAATTTGTGTCAACTACAAGTCTATACATTTTCCTGTGAATTATTATTTAGTACTTACATTTTTCAACTATCATTAATCTTCCTTTTTTACAGTTACCCGAATGAGAAACATTTTCCTTTGCTTAATTTCCCAACAATATGTGCACACAGTAGAAGGCTTGAATTTTTTTTTAGTAGGCAAGCTTTCAGTTCTTTCCCTCTTTTGCGTGACTACTATTCTCAGTGTCCTAGTTTGATATGGCTTCTTGAAACTTGTGTTTTTTTTCCTACAAACATTTTGATTTGATAACAGAAATATGATTTATAGCTTTCTCAGACTATGTATTTCACCATCAAAATTGCAAGTCCTTAAATTAAAATCATATTGATTTAGCCTTATTACATTTTCCTATTTAGGAGCCACGAAAGCCACTATGATTTGGCTCTAGGAGTTGATGTTAAGGAAATGAAATAAGTTGGTTATAGGAAGATTGTCTTCTTCACTATATCTTGTGGATCTGATATGATTTTGGTAATGGTGAGTTCTATGTATGCGCAAGTGTTGGATGGTGTTGAATATGTCTTGTTTGTTAGTATTTCCCCCATTTTTTGGGGATTCATTTATTTAAAATGCTAGGTAGAGTCCACAATTTTTAATGAAAATGAACAACTAAGCTACAATACTAGCTTGAGGCAACATCTTTCAATAATTAATGACTTTCCTTATAAAAAATCATGATAAAAAAATTATCTTCAGGTGACATCTTTAAATAATTACTAATTTCCCTTATTAAAAATCATGGTAACAAATATCGTTATGGACAATGCTCTTAGGTTGATACTCTACAAGATTGAGGCATGATATGTTAAAAATAATTCCAAAACTTTTACTATGTAGATAGAGTATAATGTCTAATAATTTCACAAAATTTTCTAGATAATCTTATAAGCTCGTTGAACTTTCATCTCCGACTGTTGATTACTTGTAACAAAAATTTATATGCAATGAATACAAATTTCCCTTACATGGCAACTTGGAATAATTCTTGTGGAATTTTATTATGTTGTCATCTTCAATTGTTAATGTCTTGCATTGAGGCATAATGATAAAATTTTCTCTGGTTTTGCCTCGACACGAATTTCATGCTTGGTATAGCCTTTGCATTTTATTTATTTAATAATTTCACCATCCAATTTGAGAGTGAATTGAAGAGAATCTATTCTAATTTGTTATAATTACTTATCCTTACAAGGTATTTGTGTTGTCTTCATAATGAGTTCTTAGGATTCATCTTACTTGCATCCTTTCTTTTCTTATTTTAGGTAATTTTTTATTTTTTAGTTGTTTCCTTTGCAAGCCTATTCTTTGTCTTCAAAACACAAACAAAATAGTTTTTCTCTAAAAAGTACAAGAAAAGATGACATGTTTAACCCTTCAATTATGTCCGATGGGAAATTCACAACAAGAAAAAGTAATTAAAAAACCAAACTAAAAACAAGAAAACCTTACCATGTCTTACCTAGTGGTACTTATTTCAATTTTTAGTTGTTTGAAATAGTCCAAAGAGTAGGAATTTTTAGTAAAATATCCCTAGATTATTTTCATGAAAATTTTACAATACATCAAATGGTTATAGGTTTAGCACTTTGGCTATGCATGGCAGAAAATTCAAGCCTAAGAAAAACTAGGAAAAAGAGATATCTTAGTATGCCTTACTCGATGGTACCAATTTCAATTTTCATTGTGTTTTAAATAGCCTTGAGGAGAAGGAGTTTTTAGTAAAATATCCTTCAATTAGTTTCCATGAACTTAATATCTTTTGGAATCTTGTAGATTGTCACACCCTTTTTTTTAATTTACCCTCAAAGATGGTATTGGAACTAAAGTTTATTCATAGTTCTAGGGAAAGAAAAGGAAAAGTTATCTCTTACTCATCTCAGTTTCCTTATTGCAAAAATTGTGTGACTTTCATATACCCATTTTTTTTAGGTTACATTTGTTTCTTATCATTATTTTCTAATGACTAGATATTTGTGAAGACATTTTCTAAACGAGTTATTGAATTAATTCACCAGAAATACTAAAACTCTAAATGTAGTGAGTTCTAGCATGAACGGCAATGTGAAAGCCAAGATTCAACACTAGAATTTGTTGGCAAGCAATTGGAGGGTGGGTGGGCTTTATTTGATTAAATATAAAAAATGATTCTATGCCTCATTTGATACCTCATCTTACAGTGGGATACACATATTTATTGAGATTTTGAGTCGCAAAACCATAATTTTGAGGTTGATAGCTTAGACACCATTGGCAATGTCAAGTAAAATATTCGACATGAGCGCATGCATATTTCTGAGTGATGTTTAATATTTCTAGCAATCAACTAGAGGATGGTTGTCACTTAGGTTATTATAACATCTAAAATGAATCAAGTCTTCTGTTGGTTATGTGTTTGAGAGATAAAATCCATATCTTGGTCAAAACTATAAGTAGGAAGAAAATTACTCTTGAGATTGAGAGGTTAGATACCATTAACAAAGTTGAGGCCAAAGTTCAACATAATGAAACCTTTTCTTAAGATGATCAAATATTGATATTTTTTATAAAGTAGTACATCAAGACATTCAGTAGTGATCTAACAAGAGTATGGATTATTAATGATGCAATCATGGTTTCGGGCAATATTTGGGATACACAAGTCATTATATTGACTAACATACCTCAGGTGAATCTTTTTAATGGGAGCTTATTCAAAATTCTAGTTGGGGTATCTAATTTTGAATTAAAATGAAAAAATAAGCTACATTATTATCCTGAGGCAACATCTTTCAATAATTAATGATTTCCATTATAATTTATAAAAGGTCATGGTAAAAAATATCGTTGCATACAATGCTATTAGGTTGATACTTTAAAAGATTGAGGAATGATAGATTACAAATAAATTTCAAACATTTTACTATGTAGATAAAGTAAAATGTTTCGTAATTTCACACAATTTGTTGCATAGTGTTATAAGTTGGTTCCACTTTTATGTTTGCTCCTTGATTACTTCTAAGAAAAATTTCTATGCCATAACATGGAATCGTTCTTGTGGAATTTTGTTATGTTGTAATATTTAATAGTTAATGTGTCTCATGGAAGAATAATGATAGAATGTTGTTTCTTGTTATCTCAACAACAATTGCACACTTGTTATATCCTTTGTGTTTTATTTTTTAATCATTTCAACATCCGATTTGGCATTGACTTGAAGAGACTAAGTGCCAATTTTTCATAGCTACTTTTACTGATAAGGTATGGTAATCATACAAATCTTTTTGTGTTGTCTTCACATTTAGTTTTTAGCATATTTAGATGCTTCCTTTCTTTTCTTCTTTTAGGTTCTTTTCTATTATTGAGTTGTTTTCCTCACAAGTCTACTCTTTCTTCAAAATGGGAACAAAATTATTTTTCTTATTTCCCGAAAATAGAAGAAATGATTACATGTTTAACCCGTTAGTTATGCCACCTTAGTACATCTTAACTGATGGTACTTATTTTAATTTTTAGTTGTTTGAAATAGCCCAAAGAGTAGGAATTTTTGGTAAAATATCACTAAATTAATTTTTATGAAAATTGTGTAATACAAGAAATGGTTATAGATTTAGCACTTTGGCTATGCATGAAAAAAAATTCAAACCTAAGAGAAACTAAGAAAAAGAGATAATGGTATTAGTAAAATATTCTTGAGTTAGATGTTAGTAAAATAATAGTATTACAATTCAACATATTCACAAATATTTACATATCACCTTGGACGTGAAAGACAAGAAGAAGGGTATCCTTTTCTAAATATTATAATCAAATGCTCTCTTATCATCTTCAAAAAAAATTCTAGAATAAATCAATATACGATGATTTGGAGGAGTTCCTTGTCTTTAATGTTAGCCTAGACATAATTGACAATATTTGAGTTGTTAACCTCTCGAATAATTTTCACCCTGATAGAGTTTTGACATATGCAGTCCACCTCTCAAATAGAAAACCGATTTGATTTAGTTATGAGTTTTGAGATATCTGTTCCTCCTGTCAAATAGAAAACCAATTGGATTTAATCATTAGTTTTTAGATCTCCAGCTATAAAATGGAAATCCAATTGGATTTAATCATTATGGATGTTATAATTAACTAAGTCATGAACATCCTATAGTTGCTTTCTAGCGAATGTTAACCTTTCTTTGGTAGGATTATTCCCAAATTATAACTATCTTGTATCTTTACCATGGTAGTATAAATAGAATCTAAGATATCCACCTCAAGAGTAATGGTTTCTTCCAATAAAAGTCTTGAGAAAGATTTGTAATCCACCTCTTATAGTAAGAAACAGATGAAGGATAACTCTTTTGAATATTTTAATTAGTGAGGGTTTGTCCATCCTCCAAATTATTTCTAGAAAGTATCAATTTTTCTTGGTCAAGAAGAATGCCTTCCTTGTGTTTAATCTTGGCTTTCACATTGTCAATTATCTGAAAACTCTATACCACCAAAGTTACAGTCTGTCTAGCAAATGTCTTCACCAAATATTCAAGTTTCTAATCAATTCCCTCACAAGTATATTGATTTGATAAGTAATGATACAAAAATGGCATAACCTATACACAAAACGTCTGTGATGACATTAATAGCCTTTGCAATAAAACAACTAAGATAATTAGGACAACTTTTCCTTCTCTCTCCATAAAACAACAAACAAATTTCATTTCAAATACCAAGTTTTGATGTCAAGCCAGAATAAAGGTTTGGTAGTCTACAAACTACCAAAATCCATTCAGATCAAATCTCTAATATGGATGACCATGAGATGTACATGGAAATTTATTCAATAATATTCTACAAAAATATCTTATCCATATGTTCCGTTTCAAACATACTAGGTTCTTTGAAAATCATCTTGATGTTCAAGTAATACTCAAAATATGTCAAGCCAAAATAAAAGTTTCGTAGTCTACAAACTACCAAAATCCATTCAGATCAAATCTCTAATATGGATGACCACGAGATGTACATGGAAATTTATTCAATAATTTTCTACAAAAATATCTTATCCATATGTTCAGTTTCAAACATACTAGATTCTTTGAAAAGCATCTTGATGTTCAAGTAATACTCGAAATATTACAAAATTCAACTATTACCTCCAAAATATTAGTAGATTCGAAACCTATAATTTGCAATTTGGCTAGATAAATATTTGCCAAAATCACAACTGCTTGCTTTTTATAATTGAGAAGTTCTAGGGGAGGCAGAAGCAGGAGGGGTAGTAGTATGCACAAATTAAAAAGAGTGTTTTCAATATTCTTGGAGCATAGGAAGGGATCAAGACGAATAACTCACATTATGGTTGGGCCTCAAATTGCAAAAAATTTGTTGCAAGATGAAAGTAATTTTGGTAGACAACTCCTAGGTAACAATTAGACTAATAAGAAAGATAAAAATTATGCAACATTTAAATTATCCAAATCTTCATGTAAGGTGAAAAAGTAGGCAGTCGGATTCAATAACAAGTTATCACGTGTTCAAAAGACTTAACTCTTTGGGTAGCAAGATAGACAATCAGGGACTTAACTAGAAGTTTGGAAACATAAGAAGAGGGGAGGAAGCAATTTTTTTCCCTCCCCCATGATGAATCCCATTGAAAAATTAGGGGGTTTCGCCACCTCCATATCTTTTCTATCATCTTCTCTAGCACAAGGATGCTAGTAATCCTAATGTCAAGGCATCAAAGGAAATTGGTGGGAAATTTGGTGCATTTAAGTAAGTGGATAAGAGGGCAAGTGGATGAAGACACATGCAAGATGTTCATAAAATTGTGAGTAGGTCTAGAATGAAGTTGTTCAATGGGATTTTGATTGCAATGTGGAGTAGGATAAGGATATTAGGATATGGGTCAAATATTAATATTGAAAGGATGAGATGGAATTTTACTAGTACAGGACGTTACCGAAATTTATGTAAGTTGCATGACATCAAGGGATTGAGGAATGATCCTACAAGAGTGCAGATTATTAATGATGCAATCATGGTTCTGGGTAGTATTGTGGAGACATAATTTAGTATATCGACTAAAAAACTTGAGCTTAAGCTTTCTCATGGTTTTTTGATTACATCGTGGAGAAGGACAAAGAAAATATGATTTGGAGGGTCTATGAAATCTAAAGGGAAGTGCTGGAATTATAATATATAATGACGGGAAAGGAATATCTATAGACTATGTGGCATCAAGAGATCATGGAGTGATATTATGAGAGGATGGTTTGGTGAGGCTACAATTAAGATGCTGCATGGTTCTGACATGGCATGTTGCCTTCTTACCATTTCACTATTGAGCTCAGTGGTCCACTTGTACTTTGTAAATTGTTATAGTCCATTCACTATATACTTCCATCTCAATTAGGTAGAGGACAAATAGGGGAGTACCTGGTCGAAAAAAAATGGTATTCCTAAATAGAGAGGTAGGGATCTTAGATTGTTGTGCATTTTGCTGGCATGAGCAAAATGGATGAAGTAACCCTCATGCATAAGACCTCTATTTCCCCATTGATTACTTCATCATCCAATAGATCTATGGCCTAAGGAATTCAATAATTTGTTATAGGCATAAAATGGAAATCCTAGATGAGTATGCTTGAAAACAAGATCTCAAAATTGAAGACAAGGGGGGGACCTCTACCAAGGAATGCTTGACTAAGCCTGTGACTTGATTGATCAAAATATATAAATATAAGATGAGATGAGAAATGTGCAAAAGGATTTCTATTAAGATCAACAATGCATCCAAGGGAAAAATTAAAGGTTGATTACCTCACCAGAAAGGCTCAATAGTTTATGGGCTGATTGAGCTTGCCAACAAGATACCAAATTTTCACAAAGACCCTTTAACCAAAATTAGCTTGAGCATGTTAGGATTTGGATTTATGTTAGCCTTGGTTGAAAGTATAAATATTTTCACGGAGTTGAAAGGAAGATATCTGAATCTTGGAAACTGATGCCAACTAGAAATGACTTACCCACAATATGCTTACACCTGCATAATGTATTATGTCCCAGGAATTTTAATTTCACTGCCTAGTCAAACCTTCATAAATAAAGGTTTAAGGCTTCTTAATTAAACATCATGTGAAAAGGTTTCATGTGATTAGGCCAAAGTCTAAAATTTAGTCAACCTTATAGTATAATCTTATTCAACCCTCATAAACTATGGTTAATTCTATACGCTGCGCATATTAAACAAACCCCATTTCATGGATTCTGACTTTGGTTAAGCTTCACCTAACCCATAAAATCTTAATCCACATTATTTCTGTTATTCCTTGTATAATAGAAATACTTCATAAAGACACGTAAGCCTTATCTTTCCACAAATCCATGACCTTGTCACATTTACTGATGTTCACCTTATCGCGTTCAACATCCACCGTTGATTTCACTCCACGAGATCAAAAATTATCGTATGATCTCCATTTTTCCTCCGAAACTCAAACAAATTTAAATTGCGTTGATAAACACATCAGGTCTACTTAGAATATTAACCTATAGGCACTTTTCCAAGCGATTTCCATCTGATCTATCAACCCATGGATGGCCCCGATCACTGGAACTCAGCAAAGATTTAACCCCTCTATATAAACTCTCATCTGGTTTGATTTCGAAATTAAGCCCCATGCTTGTTTGTACATGATATGTGTCTGGTCACCCTTTCAACAGACGGTCTGATCCCCTTCGGAGTTCAACTAGATTATTTTATCATTCATAACTTCATCGGGTCCATTTTCCAATTACTACTTATGGTTTTGAGGTCATGCGAAAACCACTTCCACCTACAAAAACCCCTAATCTTCATCATCCATTGCACTCTCCCTTGTCCGTTGATCTTATAGATCGAATGATTCTTGTGGATCGTCACTTCATTTCTTCATCCTTCCCTTTACTTCACTTTTATGTCATTTCTTAGTGTTCTTCTGTGGCTTCAGTTTTCTCCAGGGTTTCTAGTCTTTGGTTGTTTTGCAACACAACTCCCTCTTGGACTTAACTCTGCGTACTCTTAATCATTGTCACTCCTAAAATTCCTTTTGATCATTTAATCGGATTCAATGAGCAAACCACGATCCTTCATACTCCACCTCTTCTCCGTGCTCTAGTCGAACTTCACCTACATACATGTACTATGCATAGTTACACTAATTCATAGAAAATTCATAACTTCATTAATCATTACACACCAAACAATTCAGGAATCAAACTCTCTGTATTGATAAATAATTATTTACATAAGAGTCTCTCTCTATCTGGTCTGAGTTTCTAATTAGTGGCCTCTATTTTCCTACCTTCCCATAGGCTTACAATCAAACCTATTTAACTCTCAAACAAATTCCTAGTCAGCTAACCTCTAACTAGCTAACCCCTGACTATGCCTTTTAGGCTTACATTTATACAAAAGGATTCTAAAACCAATTCCTCGTTTCGATCTATAACCTTCTCAACAAAATCGTAAAATCTCTTCCTTATCTCTAAGGATCCTCTCTAGTTCCTCAAATCATGAAACCAATTCCTAATCTATGATTTACAACTGATTCCCAAATCTTTCAGCTATCCTAAATCTCTCATGTTCTCCAACATTCGAGAACATTTACAAATATGCATCACAATACTTAATTAATTCCTATTCTCATTACAATCACTTAAAAGCCTAAATAATTTCATTAATTTAACACTTAGGAAACCAATTTCCTTAAAACACAAGACCCCCTATGTCTAATAAAATATAATGATTTTTCTGAGATTAATGCTCCTGCATCAGAAATCAAGAGGGGATAATACTATATTCCTATTGAATGGTTAGAGTGATCAAGCTATGAGGCATACAAAATTCTCATTCAACATAACCTTCAGAAAAGTGATAAGGCTGAGAAGATGACATAAAAAATTCTAAGTAGACTCTAACACTCA